>CAJRSG010018631.1:0-11933 GCA_907169655.1 Acomys percivali
TTTTTTGAGACAGTGTTTCTCTGTGCAGCCTTGGCTGTCCAAAGCTCTCTTTGTAGAACAGGCTGGCCTCAAACTCATAGCAATCCACCTGCCTCTGCCTCCCAAGTGCTGGTGTGCACCACCGTGCCCGACAAGTTTACAGTCTTACTTCTAGGTTATTTGCCCAAATAAGTTCTGAAAAATTTCACCCTGCTTTATGATTAACAAGTCTGTCAACATCTCTGTAATGGAGAAAATAATGGTTTCCCCCAAGGATTTTTACATTTTAGTCTTGAAATTTATTGCCATTGTTGACATGGCAGTGTGGAATGAAAATGTCCCATAACATTATGACTACTCAGCCAACAGACAAAAGTCACCTGCATCACCACGGTGAACCTGACCTTCTCAAAATCTTCCTTCACAGAAGAGGAAGGATGAGATGGAGACAATAAGACAGCTCACACTTGCGTGGCTGGCTCTAAAGAAAACAAATAGATCCACAAGACAGAGAATCTGAGAGGCCTCCGAAAGCTGGATGGACTAGAAATACAATTGACGCATTTGTGTTACCTGTGTGGCGCATGCTGGATCTCTGGCCTCTGTAAACACCAGGTAGTAAAATTGTGTTATTTGAAGCCCTTCAGCAGCATTAGAAAGCAAATAATTTCCCATATGCCCTGAATCAGGAGACACTTAAACAAACTGTGGCACATTTGCGCAGCTGACTGCCATTCACCCTCAGCAAGGAACCGCCTTCTATTCTTGGCATATGAATGGAATATGAAGATACTGCACTGAACTGAAGTAATGAGTACCCACTGCCACATTTATGGTATGCAGGGGAAAGAGAAATTATAGGGGTGGCGAAAGATAAGTGCTGGGATTTGAAGTTGTAGGAATGAGTTGAATAGGGAAAAAAACGTTAGTGGTTCTCAACGTTCTTAATGCTTCAACTCTTTAATACAATTACTCATGTTGTGTTGACTCCTAACCATAAAATTATTTTCATCACTACTTAATAACTGTAATTTTGCTGCTGTTATGAATTGTAATGTAAATATTTTTGGAAATAGAGATTTACTAAAGAGGTCATGACCCATATGTAGAGAACCACTACCTTCGAGACTCTTGTGCTAAATTAAACTGTGCTAAATTATACATGGTATATGGTCTTGGCAAAACCTGAGAATTGTGCATCATAGAGTGCATATATTGATGGATGCAATTGGAGAATCTAGAGAGAAAAATACATGTAAAGATCTTATATTTTGCAAAAATGTGAGACTTAATGAACACATGACACCTGTGCTTCAGAGAAAAACAGGATAAAATGCCAGTGTTTATATGCCTGGAATCATGTTCCTACACTTATTTTTGATTTAAATTTATCAATACATTCTAAGCACATTATGTTATTCCAAAATCATGTGGCTCTTAATTTTTCAACTCTGTCTCTCTTTTCTGTGAAGTCTGTCAAATTATCACCCTGGTTTTCTTATTACTGTCAAAACTAACTTCTTTGCTGCTGTATTCTCTTCACTGTGTTGAGGTTTAATGCACTTTGATCCTCAGTGATGTTCCTATGATCTTCCTGTGCTTTCTGAGTGGGAACCTTGCTGGGAGATCCCAGCCTGGACTCTCTTACAACAAAGATCTCCCTTGCACATGATTTAGGTTTCTTCATCAATTTTGTTTCTTCTGTTAAAAAAAAAAAGACAGTCTGGAATTTCATATCATTATTATGAAGAGGTTTCTGCTAACAGAACAGCCCACAAGCAGCAGTAACTCCAGCTTCACGGGATTCAACACCCTTCCTTGCCTCCATGAGCACCCACTGCATGCAAACATGCATGCAGGCCCCATGCCCCCACACACTAAATAAGGAAAATCAAACTTTAATGCAGGGAAGGCTTCTATTAAATGTGGCATGTACTAATGTTAGAAGTCAGAGTTGTTGTGCATTTCATTAGAAGATTTTTCAGCATAAACCAGTCTGGCTTTGATCCAGCATTGGCAACAGAGATGTTTACCTTCTTGTTCTGTAAGAACTCACATCCTGATGGACAGGACATCCTCCACAGTTATGTGGACAGCAGGGACTAACTCTGATGCCCCATAATTGACGATCTCCCCTTGGTGGGAAGCCCTGGTGGCACTCAAGGAAAGAATAGGCAGACTACCAAGTCGAGACTTGATAGCCTGCGACCCTATAGTGGGGGAGGAGATCCCTCTCAGGCATGGACCTAAGGGAGGGTAATAGGGTGGGCACGGGAGGGTAGGAGGAACGGGAGGATAGGAGTGATGAGAGAACAATTGAGTTGTAATCTGAATAAATTAATTAAAAAAAAAAGAACTCACATCCTGGAGGACATTCCTGCTGAAACTGCAACTGATGCAAACAGAAATCAACTCTCGCCCCTTTAATTATCCTTAAATGATCTATATGCTCTTCAGTAGATCACCTGCATATTGCGGTACCCACTGCTGTACACAAACCTAGCAACATAAAATGACTCATACTTATTCTGTGTTCTCTGCAGGTCATGAGTCCAGGAACACCTCACCCAGTCCTATTTCTTAGGGCCTCTCATTGCTCTAGTCAAAATGTATGTCAGATCAGACTCTCAACGCTTGGCTCAGGATGGCATGGCCCCTGTGCATATACTCCACTGGTGCAGACTGTAGGAGTGCAGCTGGATGTCTGCATTGGCTAGCTTTCACCTCAACCCCTACATATCTCGTTCAGCGTCTTTCCACTTGGCTTTCTCTAGCACAGCTTCTTGTCACCTTATAACCATGAAGAAAGAGAATATGGGTGATTGTAGTAAGGCATGAATTGAAACGCTCTGTGGAACAATAACATAATAAAGTACACACTACCAGATTACACATTTGTAACTCTCTGGTCATACTCATATACAAGAAGAAGGGATTAGAGTACACGTGAGCATAAACTTAATGAAATAAGACTCATAAGGGACAGTATGTAATTCTGGTCACTATAAGTGATTTTTTTTTTTTTTTTTTTTTTAGAAATCAGCTAAGATTAAAATCTTGGGTAGCATTACAGAGCTCATTGTTTTCTTGGTGCCACCATCCCTATCCAAAGCACACAAAGTATGTCCTATCTCTAGGGACTATATGATCACTCTGCATTAGTTACTGACAGCTTGAATTACAGTAAGAAACGGCCTTAGTTTCTCAGGGCAATGACCCTTATGGTATTGAGGAGCCAGGCTTTGGTCTCTTTTTTTTTTAATTTTATTAATTTATTCTTGTTACATCTCAATGGTTATCCCATCCCTTGTATCCTCCCATTCTTCCCTCCCTCCCATTTTCCCCTTATTCCCCTCCCCTATGACTGTTCCTGAGAGGGATTACCTCCCCCTGTATATGCTCATAGGGTATCAAGTCTCTTCTTGGTGACCTACTGTCATTCCTCTGAGTGCCACCAGGTCTCCCTCTCCAGGGGACATGGTCAAGTGTGAGGCACCAGAGTACGTGAGAAAGTCATATCCCACTCTCCACTCAAGTGTGGAGACTGTTCTGACCATTGGCTAGATCTGGGTAGGGGTTTAAAGTTTACCGCCTGTATTGTCCTTGGCTGTTGCCTTAGTTTGAGGGGGACCCCTTGGCCCAAATCTGCCTATCATAATGTTCTACTTGTAGGTTTCTAGGACCCACTGGATCCTTCTACTTTGTTATTCTCACATGGTTCTCTCATCTAGAGTCCCAATAGGATGTCCTCCCCTCTGTCCCAGTTTCCTGGTAAGTGAAGGCCTTCAGGCTTTGGTCTCTTAATGGTGTTTACATCTTCTTTCTTTGCAAAATCCTTGAAATTTCCAGCAACTGTGTGGTGCCTAGCTCACTTGAACACTGCTTCATGGTTTATGCCAATAAATATGCCAACACCTGCGACTCTGCTTAAACTTAACAAACATCCTAATTTAGAGATAAAGGTTTGGGGGCTCAAGAAATGGCTTAGTGGTTTAAATCAATTTCTGCTCTTCCAAATGACCCAAGTTTGGTTTCAGAATTCTTGATGGAACATTCACAACTTACCTGTAACTGCAGCTCCAGAGGATGCAGTGCCCTCTCAGGTCACCCCTGGGTATCTGAACACATTTAGTAACATACACAGTTATGCCCAAATAAAAATAACTCTGAAAAATGAAATAAAATTTTGTAAAAAAAAAAAAACTTCATCAAAAGGAACATATGATCTGAGAATGTTTCTTTGAGGCTATCATAGAATCAGTTTGTGACCTGGTATGAGGCTTCCTTCTGTAGAGCAGATTTGGAGAGAAAGGGGCTAGGCATTCCTTCAGTGTGGTCTCTTGTCATCTAGGAGAGCCTTGAGGCCTTTTCCTGACAGCAGCTCTGCTTCTTCAGTTGATCATGCCACAAATGGGGGTCAGTAAGCACTATGTGACCTTACAGATATGCTATCTGATGGTTAGATTACATGGAAATGTGCAAATTATTATTTCCATCAGCATTTGCCTTCATAACGCTAGCCAATAGATGAAGGAAAGAAATACTTCATGCCTTTGGTTTACAGCCTTATTAAAGTCATCCATATTATAAAAATGTCCAAAAATGGTGTCTATATCATTTTGTTTGGTTTATGCATAAAATGTACACAATTCATGTGCAGCTGATCACGTCTGTACTAAAAATGATGAAATCATAGTCATAGTGTCTGTTTAATTTCCCATGTTGTTTCTTTCCTTCCAGGAATATTGCAGGTTTCTTCATTAGCAATATTTACATATTGATATGATGAGAATTTCTATGAAGTCTGGAGCTACCTTGCTTTCTTCCTTTTACCAGTGCTTCCCCATTTTCTGACACTATCAGAAAGTCCATACAGTTTTAAAACAATAGCCACTGACATTCATAGGATTGTCATAGACACAGCTCTTAATTTGCTTTGCCATTAGCAAATAAGCAAACATTTATCTTTAAATTAAAAACAAGTACTTCTTGAAATTAAACTAATTGTTCAGTGGAACATGATTTACTCATACACAACTATGATATAGATAATTATCATATCTAAAACTTGATTAGGGACCCAAGTAGCATGTGTGTATATATACACATCCATGCCTACAAGCCATCACACATTCTAAAATTAGCATTGTTCTATTCATCTTGGTACATTAGGATGGTCCATATATGTGCTGACAGAGGGACTAAAATGAAATACTGGTATTTTTTGTTTGCCTGAGATCAGCAAGCCTTAGTATAAAGCATTCTCCTTTTTTTTTGTTGGCAGGTCTTTAAATTAGTCATAATTTTGGTGTGCTATATGGAATATTTATAGAAATGGTCACTGTAGGAAAAAATTCTCCTGTCTATTCAAGCCACTGATACCTCATCTCTATGTACAGTGTGCAGGGTGCCGGCTGCCTGTGGTTCTACAACATGCAATTTATATAGTCTCAGAGAAGTTAATTCTTTTTGTTTTGTTTTGTTTTTTGAGACAGGGTTTCTCTGTGTAGCCTTGGCTGTCCTGGACTCACTTTGTAGACCAGGCTGGCCTCGAACTCACAGCGATCCACCTGCCTCTGCCTCCCGAGTGCTGGGATTAAAGGCGGAGATAATTTCAAACTTTTTCTTGCAAAGTTTAAGGATGTATTACATCTGAAGCTTTCTATATTACCTGGCATCTACTAACGACTCCATAAATGTTATTTATTGTTTATTAGACAAAATGGCTTTTAAAGTATTTATTAATACAAGGCCTTATTTGATTGTAGATACTTCTGTAAGAAGGTTATTATGTTTCAAACTTTAGATAGGGAGCAACTGAACACTGGAGGTTCTCGTTACTTTGTTTCTATGGAAAAGAAATATTGTTCCCTGGACTTGGAAGAAGACCCTAAGCTTTCAGTCTTCACACAGGAGATGCATCTTACAAGAAGACACTGCCAGCTTCAAAAGTATCTCCAAGCATCCATACTTTAATCTTATAAAAATTTGTTATCAGTACCCTTTTAAAAAGTAATAACTTCCCACTGTGCTGTTATTGCCCTTGTTCTGTCAACTTGCTTTTATTGCACCTTTGCCATCTCCCATCCCACCCCTGCGTGACTCTATCACCCTTACACGACATGGTGCTTTTAAATCTTAATCATATCGGTGCTTAACAGAAGCCACTCATTGTCACTTTATCTGCCTCACCTGCGGAAGTGCTTTGTGAACACTAAATGGACGATGCATAGCTAAGTGGACATAAGCACCTTGAGAAATGGTGTTTCATGTATCACTTACATATAATAAATACAGCCTCTTTCCTCTTCCAAGAGGCAGACATGTCATTTAAAGAGACAGAATTCGGAGTTGTGGATTCTATGAATAGTAGCAAAGCTTAGCACATTCTTGAAATTGTGTTAATCCAATTGGATTTTTTTTTAGGCCTATAGTTAAAAGGGACTTCTACAAGCTCATGATAAAAGCAACAAAGCCATAGACATTCACTGCAGAAAATCTTCTACACATTCCCCCCATCTGCCTCTCTCCCTCCCCCACCTCTGTCTCTGTCTCCTTCTCTGTCTCGCTGCCTTTCTCTGTCTCTCTGTCTCTGTCTCCCTCTGACTCTCTGTCTCTCTGTCTCTCTGTCTGTCTCTGTCTCTGTCTCTGTCTCTGTCTCTGTCTCTGTCTCTCTCTCTCTCTCTCTCTCTCTCTCTCTCTCTCTCCTGTGTGTGTGTGCGTGTGCGTGTGCGTGTGTGTGTGTGTGTACAGAAGGAAGTTAGAGGATGACATTGAGTAAACAGTTTTCTCCTTCCAACTTCACAAAGGAGCTGGGGATTGGACTTAGATGGTCCAATCTTGTGACAGGTACTTTCATTCATTAGGCAGTCTTGCCATCTCTTCTAAACTTAACCACATGTTCTTACTGCTTTTCCAACTACTCTAGTCATTATTTCTCATTCTAGGCTCTACTTTGTTCTGAGTCATTTCCAGTGGGACAGTTTTGTCACTGACTGGCATCTGTACCTTGTTTTCTAGTGTTTCTTGTCACCACTGAAAACCCCAAAGCCCAGTTTTCTCTTTCTCTTTATCTGTCAGTTTATCGAAAAATTGAAGAATCTGCATAAAGGAAGAAAGTTTGATCCAAATATCTATATATTCCTATAATCTATTATTTAAGTCAAAATATTTGAGATTGGTAAATGACTGAATCTCACTCTAACTTCAAAATAAAACAATTTTAAAAATTGAATATATAACAAATTGGGATTATCTTTGATAATACTGTTAATAATAACATCCTTGTAAATATGTAGTAAATTTCGAACCTTTAAATAAAAAATTTAAGTAAAAAATTTAATTAGTTTAAAAATTAATTAAAAGTTTTTAATAAAAAGAAAAATTATAAAACAGGAAAACAAGTTTACCATAGAGAACTCATAAATTATAAAACACACACACACCAAATTTAATGGAATACACAGTCTGTACACCTCAGTGAACTTCTGTGGACTTTGAATAGCTGTTCTGAAGCTGTAGAGCCTTATATTAGGTATTACATTTTTCCTATCAAATATGTGTTTATGTCTTAGACACCACTAAAATCCAAAAAGTACATGACAGGTTGAAGCTCGAAAAAAATAATTAGCTTTATATCCTTTTGAGATCACACAATCTCAGGATAAAAAATAAACATATATTCTCCCTCATGTGAAGATCCTAGCCACCTTGATCTTAAAGGAAGTTTGTTTGCATTTCTTTATATTCTTCACTCTTTGTTCCTTTTTTCCCCTTCTGAATAACAAGCCAAATATTCCCAAGTGCTTAGTAATTCCTTTGCCTCAGCTTTCCTCCAGTGAGTTTTAACTCCACATATACTGGCAGGTTGTTCCGTGTCTCACTTAGCACAGTGGGCCATAAGGTCCAGTCACACATGTATACTGCTTATTCATTTATGCATACCTACAATCCTCTGAACAGGGCCAACACATTTGAGTTTACACTGTTTGTTGTGCCTGCCAAAGACTGAATGAGAAACTAAGGCATCTTTCAATACCCACCAGACTATTTACTGATTGATTATTTAACTTTTTTCTACAACTTTCCAACTCTTGTCAAAACAATTACTCTCATCAGTATTATGGGATTCTGTTTACAGTTTTAGTAAATTTTGTGTGCATTGACAGTATATGCTTAAGAAAATATTTGCTTGATATTTATTTATTTTGCCAACTACAATACCTAAATAAAGTCTTCATTTGTTAAATAAGACGACTATTATTTTTCTGGTTATAGTCTAAAAAGCTTACTTACCAAAATAAGCATTTCGTATTTACTCATAGATAATATCACGGCATTCCTGAAAAAGAATGCACAGAGCCCCAAGTTCAGCTCTGAGTTTCTAGACGTGATTCTGGATAACTGAGAGCATTCATTAAGTGCATCTTAATGAAACAAAATGTTTCTTATAATCAGCTTACATCTGGGTGTTTTCATTGCTATGCTAACTAGATCAAGGTTTTATATTTGAAAAAAAACAATTAGAATTTCATTTTTTCTACCCATGTGTAATGGAGCAAGAGATGGTTATTGAAAATGATGGATGCAAGTAGAAAAAAAAATCATCCTAAGTGAGATAACCCAAATCCATAAAGACAAAATAGGACTCCTAATAGTGTTAGTGGGTATGTCTCTGACTCTTATGCCTGCTCTTAGTAAGTATTAAGGTATATCCATAAGTCTTCTAGTAAATAGTACAATACCACTTCTGGCTTTTCTCCCCTGTGTCCAAATTTTAAGCTGATTATTTTACTGCTTTGTTAGTGGTATCAATGTTTTTTATCTTCTTTTATTTTTATTTACTCTGCTAGAAGTTTTTCAAATTCTATTATCTAATGTTAGTAATTTGTTTTAGAAAATTGGTAGAAATTCTCTTGAAATGTTTACCTCTTCTTATATTTTTCTTATTTCTCACATACATATGTATATGTATGTGTATGTATTTGTGTATGTATGTATATCCACACACATATACACATATTTATGCACACATATATGTACATGTAGATATGTATATGTGTGTATATATATTCTGTAGGTATATACATGTGAATATATACATAATTATATGTATATGAGTGTATATAAGTATATATACACTACTTATATATTACTTTATCTGATAGAGGCTACTTCCTCAGTTGTACTCTTTATGAAAAATGTAGTATTCTGTATTAATTATAATATTCATCTGTTTTTAAGGTGTAAAAATTTAAATTGCTTTTAATTACTATAGGGACATCGTAATAGCTTAAATCAAGTCACATGACTCAAGAGAAAAATGAAGCTTTTTATTTCTAACCCTCTAAAAGTTCAGAAGCACTCTTGGGGAGGCAAAGGCATGTAGATCTCTGCGAGTATGCAGCCAGCCTGGTCTATAAAGTGAGTCCAGGACATCCATGGCTACACAGAGAAATCCTGTTTTGGAAAAAAAATGTTCAGAGCTATCTGTCTTCTTATCTTGACCATGTATGGTTAGGTATTTGTTTGGTTCTGAGACAATGTCCTAGTGTGTATCCTGGGCTGTCACTGAACTCAACATAATCCCATCTCAGCTTTTCAAGTGCTGAAAATGAATTTTTCTCTCACTTTTCACTTCACTGTTAATGCCTGAGCTGATTATATTTTGTTTTTATTAGTAACTACACCAAAATTCAGATTTTCTTATATCCAGAATACTTTTGGAATTTAGCTCTTTGAATCTGACAAGCTTATAAGTTACTTTCTCTGAGTATTTTTGTTGAAGTGTAGATAACATAAAAGCAAATAAACAAATTAAGTGAATCTTTGAGTGTTCTGAGCACCTCTTGTGTGTATGATTTTATTTGTGATCTTGCAGGCATAGAAGACACACAAGTATAAATATTATTGTTGTTCTTGGGTACATAAATGCATGTCTATATATAGACATACGCACTGAGTGCATATATTTTAAAGACAAGTATAGACAATGAGATTACATATACTAGTTTGGTAAGAATAGACATACCAGAAAAAAGGAGAGATAAATATGCGACTAAAACTCATGGCAAGAGTGTGAATCAGAGTCATAAGAGTTTGGGTTTCAAAGGAAATAGGATATTCCAAGGAAGAATAGAGAGGTGGAGAACTGAGAATCATGAAAGAGACCATAGAATAATTAGAAATGATGAAGAAATGGAAAGGCAAGGCAGAAGAAACAAGCAAACCAGTCATCTTCGAAGATAACCTTGTGTCCCAGGGCCAAAGGATCAGAAACATAGCATGGGCCAGTTACCATTGTAAACAATACAGTGACTATTTGGGGGTTCTTACAAGACTTACAAGAGCAGTGCAAGGATCTGTAGTAGCTGTGACTTCCATGCTGCAGGCTAGAGTTGGAAAAATAACCCACAATGTAACATGTTGTTTCAAAGGGCTGCAGCCACGTGTCATCTGGAAAGGTATTATAGTACTTGGAACTTAGATACTCTAGGGATATGAAAATAAGTTAATTACAAGTTAGTAAGGCTGAAGAAACACTGCCACAGTATCTGAGAGGGAGATGGCCATGTGGAGAAAGGTAGGTTAGTCCAGTCGTAGATATAGGAAGTACTCAGGCAGGGAGCTCTCTGGCCTACGGAGGACGGTGGCTGGAAGTTTTCTGAAGTAAGCAGGAAGCTACTCCACAGAGAAAATGAAGCTCTTCTATACAAGGCTCTTTTATAAAGTTTCACAAACATCTGCCTTGATAACATGCCCATGAATGTTTAAGTGTTTGTTAGATTCTTTGAGTGTTGAACTAGCAGATTTCTCTGCCTGCTTTCCTGTCAGCTGTATTCTGTGTTAGGGACTGACAGCTTTGGGTATATGTCCACAATTCATTCTATGAAGCCAGCATTTCATTAACTCAAAACAAGATAAGGAATCATACAACATTAAGAACTCATTAAAAGTACCATAAATCATGGGATTTGGGGTGTAGCTCAATGGTAGAGTGCTTGCTTAATACATGCTAGCCTCTAAAGTCAAACTCCAGCACAGAAAATCAATCAAACAAACAAATCACACCACCATTAAGATGATTCAATTTTAGAGAGTGGGAATGGTTGAGCATACATAATTCAATTAGTGTAATAAGGCACAGGGACAAAATGAAGAACAAAAATCACATGATGATCTCAATAGCTATAGAAGGGCCACTGATATCAACTTTCTTTGCTGATAAAAATCTATAATGAAACTAAGGAAAAACATGCCTCAATGTAGTAAAGGTTATATTTCACAAATCTACAGTCAATATTATATGAATGAAGAAAAACTGTATTGTCTTTAAAATCAAGGAGACAAAGTATCTACTTCCACCACCGTTATTCAGTACACCTTAGAATTTTTATAGAAACTAGGAAGATAAAAGGGAGGAGGTACAACAGACAAAATTCTGCCTAAAAATAGGCAAGCTTGGATGCCAGCAGAGTCGACGGCCAAACTCTGCCAAGACAGAGTAAGCAAGTCCTCGATAGTTCCTGCCTCACAAATATGTCTATCAGCTATATTGGGCCAGAAAGCTGAAGAAGATGCTCCAACATTATAGAGAATTTTGGGTGAGTGTTCAGGTAGCAAACTGTCTCTGTCATCTTCTCATTTAGGAAGCTGCTAGCCTGCACTCCTGGCATACTCAGGTAATCAAGTTTATTCATTATCAAGTCTCTGATGGGGTTGAAGACCAGATAGTTTAGTTTTACAATTAAGCTTAGGTTTTTAGAAATTAATATGTTCTTAGGTCTAAATAGATGTTTAAGTTGATAACAAGATATGATAGATATTGATTACATTCAGAATTTTAGATGCACCAAGATAAGAAAGATGTTTTCTTCAAGGCTGCCAAATACAAATAGCCAAAACACTAAGAGTGTAACATTTATATAATTTCTGATAGTTTCATGGTTCTTCTT
>CAJRSG010018675.1:2234-15902 GCA_907169655.1 Acomys percivali
CACACACACACACACACACACACACACACACACACACACACACACACCGAAACAGAGACTATTCATTGAAATTCCAAAATTGCAATATTTGAAGAGTTTATGAGTGAAGAAATGTGACTTTTGGGTTAAAATTTAAGAGCATATGGTGTAATCATATTTTATTTTGAAGAAATCACATTCATGAGCTCTTAAAATTCTCTGCGATCTCAGTTGAAACAGAAATGTAAAGAGGAGGGAAATTCATCGTAAGTAAAATTAGTGGAGGCCGAGTGTGCAGAAAGTTATGAGAAGACAACTTCATCTGAATAATTAATAGGATTTACTCTGTAAAATATAATTTAATTGGGGTAAGTTATTAAGATCATCTATTAACTTGTATTTCATCAAGATTTTGTACCTTAAAGTACTTAAAACTAGATTGAAGGCCAGGGAATATTTTTTTTTTATAAAAAAAAAGCATTCCACCAAGCATATGCTTTTAAAAAAGCAATTTGGAGGTTGTAATTATACTACTTACATTTAGGTATGTATTTGAGAAATATTCAGTTCTGTAAGGATTGGCAAGCTACATTTTTTCCCTCTACATTTTTCCATTGTTTGAATTGTTAGTAAAACCATTACATTAATGTAATATTGGCAGGAAGATTGCCTAACTTACCTAATGTGACAATCCTTTATACAAAAGGACACATCTTATATTTTATCTAGAGAATACAAATATGGTAAGTCCATGTTTATTCTGAAAGAACTTCACTCTTATTATCTCATTTCATTAATGCTCACCAGATGATGTGCTTGATATTATGAAAATATAGTCAGAAGAAGAAACATGTTGATTTTCATACAAGATGTTTTCTCTAATACTCTCAGTCCTGTTGAAACATTTTAATATATAAGATATGAAAGGTTAGTGTTAAAAGAAATGCTATTATCATAAATACATTGGTCATCTACATTGGTATATAGTTTAAAAATTAATCTCATACTTTAAAAAAATTCTCTTTTTAAGTTTTTTCCCAGGCAGAGTTTTTCTGTTTAATAGGCCTGGCTATCTTAGACTCACTTTGTAGACCGGGCCGGCCTCAGACTCACAGAGATTCACCTACCTCTGCCTCTTAATGCTAGAATTAAAGGCTTGTGCCACCATGCCCATCAAAAATAATTCCTTTTTAATGTCATCTTTATTATAATTTCTTCAGAATACATCCTGACTGATTGTTACCCCCTTCCTTGTATCTTCCTATTGTCACCCAGAGGCAGTTCCTGCTCTCGCCACAACCATGAAGAATGTGCTGTCCATTGACTAGGTCAAAAAAGACTCTTAACACGAATATTTGTAACAATTGTATTTCAAACTGTAAGCGGCCATAAATCTATCAACAGTAAAAGATTCATAAGAGACATTTGGTTGCTTTTCATCTCAGGCCAATCTGGTCGACAAAGTGAGAGTCAAGAAGAGTCAAATGTACACAGGTAAACCCTGTATCATAAAAAGGAGGGTGAAGGGAGAAAGAAAGGAAGGAAAAATGAAGGATCTAGACACGTCCTTAACCATGTTCTTTGTATGTCTAAACCTTGAACAATATGCAATAATATGAATGATTGAATTAGTCTTGAGGTACACTGGTTGAAATAAGATTTTAAAATGCTGATTATTTTATATATTTCTGAGTATATATCTTTCTTAAAAACAAAACAAGCAAACAAACCAGACACCAAAAAAAATCTAGAATTGGAAAATATGTGATTGCCATGTAAAAGGTGCTCGATGCCGAGTGTCAGTCTGAGTGCCTGTTGAACAACAATATAAAGGAACCTTATAATAGTGGGAATGTTCTAGTCTTCACTGCATAAAGAATCACATCTTCATCTTTTGGTTGCACGTGACTGGCCCTCATGAGTTAATCTGCTGTAAGATTAATATCAATTGTGGCAGAGATGGTAGGTCGTGGTACATTTTTAAGTGTTATATTTAATTTGTATCGAATGAACAAAGAGAAAATGAACATAAGTAAATATTTTTGAGTATATAAACATTAACTGATACATTCATAACGCAACGTGGTGTCTTTTGTCAGGTAGCGACTTATCTGAAACAAGGTTGTAAGATATAATTATGAATTACATGATACAGAGAAGATATTCTGTTGTGATTTCTGAGGGAAACCCAGGCCTTCCTGCCAGCCATGTGCATCTTGGCTTCCGGCACCGCCCTCCCTCACCCACTGGAGCTCCTCCTCCGCCCATGGGCCTCTCCAGAGCCCAAAGATCCTGCCTTTCTGCATGGGTGGCAACCTAAGCCTGTGTCCCCAAAGGCCTCCCACCTTCCAGTCTCGGCGACCCCAGGGACCCAGAAGCCTCTGCCTAAGTGAGTCATTTGGACCCTGCGCAGCCCCTGGACCGCTGCTCCTCCAGCAGGTAGGTGGTGCTGGTCCTCCACAGCGGTCCTCTCCTTGGCTTCCGCTCCTTGGCTTCCGTTCCTTGGCTTCTGCTCCTTGGCTTCCGCTCCTTGGCTTCCGCTTCCGCTGAGCCATGCCCTCTGGAAAGAAGTCCCCTCCTGACTAGGCTGTTGCCCTCTCAGGCTCAGACACCTCGTTTTCCGCTGCAGCTGGGGCTTGCCTGATCCATGCTCTTTCTCCCTCCAGGTACTTCGAGTACATGTTTCTCAGCAGCCAGAATCGCTGGTGTTTGGGATTCGGGGAGGGAGACTGGGTTTCACTGCCTTGTTGTGCACAGCGTGATCTCTTTGTAAACCTGGCTGGCCTCAAACTCACAGAATGTCTGCCTCTTGTGTGCTGGGAATAAAGGCTACAACACAAGGCTGTATTTTTTTATTTGATTTTGAGAGAAAACCTCACATGATCAAGGCTGATCATGAACTCCTGATCCTCTTATTCACATCCCAAGTACTGGAATACAGTGGCATACCACCATATTTACCCCCACCCTTTAAACTTATTTTATGTTCTAATGATTAAGTTTACCTCTGTGTTACTCAGCTCTCCGGTACCACAGCATAATAATGGATATAATAAGCTTTTTACACAAAATACTTATTTTGACTTATACTTTTTCAGGTTTCAGATGAACCGTGCTAGGAGCATGTAGTAATGCGGAAGCACCGCCTTCATGGTCAGGAAGGAAAGAGAGAGAAGGACTTAGGCCTCACTGTCTCTTTCTGCGTCACACCCTCAGTGATCCAAGGACTTACCTTACCAGGCTCCTAATGTACCACCCTGGAGGCCATGTCATAGAATGAAGGACATGGGAGTTTTTTTTAAGATCCAACCTATAGATTCAAACATGATTGTTGCTAAACTTAGATTTACAAGTTTTACTTTACAGATTGTATTTTGAGGCTTTCAGTTTTCCTAGTAATTTATCTTATAGTTTTTGTTTTGTGATAAATCCCCCATTCATTACACAGGCTTATTTTGTAATGCATTCTTGAGTATAATGTTTTTATGTCTACCATAAAGTCCTTCTCTTCCTATTCCAGTAGCTGAGTCTGCTGGGCTCATATGTTTCGGCATTGTGCATTATGTATGGAAAGACTTGGGATTCTGTTATAGTACTCTTAGGACAGTAATGATTTGTGTTGTTGTTGTTGTTGTTGTTGTTGTTGTTGTTGTTGTTAGATGGGCAGTCATCTTGGCTAGACTCAAAACTCCCACCTGTAATAGTTGCTGTTTCTGTTCTGTTCTTTAAGACTTAGCTCAACTTGTTTGTATGTTACCATTGGTTAATGTGGATCCAGAGGTTTTGGCAGAATCTAGACATCTTCCTTTCCTAGTTTCCTCTGTTCAGTTTCTAGCTGTCTAGGCTTTGTACACTGCTTTCTTCTTCAGGACCACTTACCATTCGTGAGTTTTAGCTGTATAATCTACTAATTGTAGATTGCCATTCATTCTCTTTATTGTTATGGATGTGCAATAGGGTCTTGTGTTTTATCCTAGGGTGGTCTCCAGCTCACTGTCCTCCATTATTGGCACAGCTACCATTCCAGATGTGCAATGCTGCTTTTCTTCTATTTCCTGCTTTCTCTTCAATTTGTTGTTTTTGTTTTGTTGTTGTTGTTCTGTTTTAAGGGCTTAGTGTGTGTGTGTGTGTGTGTGTGTGTGTGTGTGTGTATGTGTGTATGTGTATTAGGGTTGGCCCATTAAAAATTGATTGATCATTATCGTCTTCATCAATTACCAGTCTGTTAGAGTTTGGCTTTACCAGTGTCTGTGTTTTTGTGACTAGTTTATTTGATACCCTTATGTGGAACATGGGGAAGGATTTCTTTCCTTTTGTTCCTTATATGTATACATCTCATTTTGTTGAGCCTTCTGGTTACCTTTTATTTCTTTTTGATTTGGTTTTTTTGAGACAGGGCTTCTCTATGTGGGACTGGCGGTCCAGGAACTTGCTCTGTCAATGAGGCTGGCCTCAAGCTCACAGAATCAACGCGCCTCTGCTCCCTGAGTGCTAGATTTAAAATTGTACACCACAAGACTTGGCTTATATTTTGTTTTAAAAATGAAATTTCCAGGACTGTGGAAGTTGTGCCATGTAAAATTCTTGGTGTGCAAGCATGAGACCCTGAGTTCAGATTCCCTGTTTTCCAATAACAGTATGTGTTGTATCCCCAGTGACGGGGTGCATTAAAACAGGCAGGGACTCTGATCAGGCAGCCTAGGTTCAGTGACACAGAATTTCATGGAAGTAAAAAACTGAGAAAGTAAATAGTATTAATTGTAAGTATGTTTTGATTATGACCGTTTTTGTCCTTTAAAAAGTATATATTCATATTGTTTTCATGTAGATCTACTGAATTTATACATTCTAATGGTGGTCATTTCATTAAAATTGCAAGATTGCTTCAGATACAACTCAGCATACATGTCAAGAATACATAAACACCTGGATTCTTATCCCCATAGTGGTTGATCTAGGCATGCCTGGTACATACCTGTATAATGCAGCATTGAGGAGCAAGAAACAAGCATCAGAAGTTCATTATCAGGCTGGACCCAGCTGCCTTAGCTCATTTCTAAGCCACACAGACATGGAAAGACATATGTGAGCACACAAACACACACACACACACAGACACACACATACACAGAGGCACACAGGCTACTCAGTTTCTCTGGGCTATGATCAGGACATCAGGGACAGAGAGCCTTCCTTCCACATGTCCATTTTATTTATTGATGCCCTTCCCTGCCCTCCTCTACTTCCCTTCATACCCTTCTATACTGCCTCGAGAACTCTTGGGCTTTCCTTCTGTTTCTTATTCAAAGTGCTCTCTCTCTCTCTCTCTCTCTCTCTCTCTCTCTCTCTCTCTCTCTCGGCTGTGCTCAAGGTGGATCTCAGGAACCTGATCTGTCAGGAAAAGTGTGATCTCCCAGAACCCTTCAAGAGGTCTGTAAGGCACAATCATGGTCACATGCAACCTTGCTGTGTACACCTAGTGGGCAGGAGCCCAAGGCAGTGTTTTATTCTGGAGTGAATCTCAAGAGAAGCAGCCAGAGGAATGTGTGTTCTGAAGGATTCCCCAAAGAGACCAGGCAGTCAGCTTACCATTCAGGCCAGCTACACTTTGAAGCCTCTTCACTGTGATGCTCAGCATCCCTGTGGGCAACAAACTTCTGGATTCTCCTGACTGACTAGCTCACCTGGCCTAACAGGGAGATTAAATTCACTGGTCGGCAAGGCCTCCTATCCTTTCCTTCCCTGCCCTGTCCCGGGATCACATGTGGAAAAATATAGAAGTCACAGGTGCCACAATGGGTGCCCTAGGAGATTGCAGGATGTGTGTTTGTGTTTGTGTGTGTGTGTGTGTGTGTATGTGTGTGTGTCCTGGATGGGAAGCTAGGATGTTAGAGGCTAGAGGCAAGTCCATTGAGGACCCAGTGTGTAGCAATTATTATGTTTTTTAGGTCAGAGGTGATCATCAGAAGGATAGGATTGCATGTAGAGGAAGCCCTTTAGGGCTTCATAACCCTTTGGCCCAAGCGAGCACAAGGTCTGCAGTTTTCCAGGATGGCTGGGTTGAGCTTGTGAAGGTCCATGAGACCAGTTGAGTGACATGGGACCAGTTGAGTGACAACCATGTGGACGGTGGCAAGAACCATCCTTTGGGGTCACCTGCCAGCCTGGCATCTGTGAGAACTCAGAGCAGGCTCAATCCAGTTGGAACTCCCTTTGAAGCATCAGAGTGGATGTTTGCAGAAGGCTTCCAAGAGTGAGATAGTTGGGAATCGATGGCAAGGGCAGGGCTGTCTTGAGGATGCTGAGAGAGTGGTCATCTTCTAGGGGCCATCCTGGAATATCTTGGCTGTGGGCAGCTGAGCCCTTGGAGACTCTCAGTGCTACTGGAAGGAAGGCTTCCTGCTGGAGAGTGACAAGCATTTGCCCAGTGATCATATTCTATATTTTACTTGGTCCCACACAGACCTATATACCCTGGATACTGTGGCTGAAACCGTGTAGGTCACAGAAGGAAAGGGAGAACTCAAGAGAAAAGGAGCTAGTAAGAGAGAGGGGGAAGAGGATCTGTAGATGATGTGTGTATGTCTTTTTGAATGTTTTTGTATGTAGCCTATTGTCTGGACCCATTTTCTCTAGGGAGAAATAGTTGTATGTGCCCTAAAGAGAAGGGATGATAGTGCCTGATGTAGTTATTTGGAGCCAGGGACTTTTGTTAGTGGACTGGAGAGATGACCCTGTGGCTAAGAAACTCTGCTCTTCCAGATGTCCTGAGTTTAATTTCACAGCAAACACTCAATGGATCACAGTCATATATAATGGAATGCAGAAGGTGCACATGGAAATAGGGATTTCACACGTAAAATAAGTAAAACCTCTAGGAAAAAAATGGAGACGTGACAGAAGAACTCAAGAGTACGAATATGCTGGGGGCCTCCTGATGGGACAATTGAAAATTGCTCCTTCTGCCTCCTATCTAGGTGCCATTTGGTCCACTTGAATTTCCTGAGAGACCTGCAAGTTGTACCTGTGCTGAGCCGTGGACACAGGCAAGTAGGTGGCTGTCTTGGGAGGACGCAGAAAGAAAGATCCATGTCTGAGAACCATTTGGGGACTCTGGAGAAAGGAATGGAAGAGTGTGACATGTCCCGAGCAGTGCAGAGTGGGTAGGGTGGTCTGGGGCTGTGGGAGGGGTGGAGGCCTGAGCAGAAGAGAGAGATTGTGACTGACTTCCTGACAGCTCAGAATGGTTGCCTGGTTACCTTGTTGCCTTGCGCTGCCTAGTAGGTGGTTGGGTTGGGGGCTCAAGCCAGGGCCTGTTAGGCAAGTGTGCAGATTGGGATGGGACACTTCTTCTTTTGGCATGTCCTTGTCCTCACATCAGCGGCATGGTTGATCTAGCTCTGTATCAGGATGGGAGATGTCTGTGGCATTCACGGGACATCTGCTGATGTGGATCCTCCCCCCAGAGTCCAGTGGCAGTGTACAGGAAGGAACACACCTGGGTCCACAGGCATGAACACCTGGGAAATGGGAGCCCTCACCAGTGCGCACAAGGCAGCCAGCCCTTTCCCTAGTATCCACCGGGAGCCTCCTACTGCCAGGTGAGAAGCCAGTGCTGGGCTCAGTGGCCCCTGAGGCAGGTGGTCCTCTGCTTCATGGCATCTGTCAAAGTTCCCCTGTGCCCTTAACCGGGAATATTTGTTGTGCCCATGGTCACAGGTGTCAGCACACTCAGGAGAAGAAGCCTGGGAACTATAGTGGTTACCAGAGTGGGTGTCGTTATGCACAGAGCTGCTAGGTCTTCCAGGGGGCATGGCTATACTCTTGGTGTGTTTCTAAGGCTCCTCCCCTAGGGTCTAGATTGGACTGAGGGTTTCTGCTGAGTTCCCTGAGGGTAGCCTACAGGAACACGTCCTCTCAACCATTCTCCATCCCACAAGCCCTTCAGGGGCTGCCGTGTGTCCTAAGTGGTGTGTGTGTGTCAGGGAGGTACATTCTGTCCCAGGAGTCCTCCTGACCTGTGCCTGCCTCCTCCTTCACGTCTTCCCTCTTCACCCCATCCGACCTCATCCTCCCATATACCTACCTCACCAAACTCCGATGGTCCCACCATGGATACCAGCAGGCACCCAAGCTCATACCCGCTTCCCTTTGGGAAATCCTGCAGCCTGCCCAGAAATGCATATCAGGCCTGTCTAGGAATAAAGTCTTGATGGCCATGCTAGGGTCTTGTAACAGCCTGTTGCTTTTTTTAACTCTGCAATGTCTGAGGGAGTGTGCCCATCACCTGCTGTTCCTTCCATCTCCTGTGCACTGCTCTGATCAAGATGAATTATTTTAATGATATCTGCTTCATTTCCCCTGCATGTCTGCAGGTGGCAGTATGGGTCCTGATGAGGAGGTGCACTGTCTTAGGAAACACAGGGAGGATGCAGTTCTCCTGAGATCTTCTTGGGCAAGGAGACATATAGGAAGAAGCAGGGTCCCAGTAACCCACGGCCAATATCGAACGCCACAGGACTTGGCTAGCAGGACTCTTCAAGTAAAACCTCCAGATCCTCTCTAGATGGCCATGTTGGCCAGCGTGACTGAACCTCTCTACACAGGACCTGCAGCAGGGGCTGCATCTGGGTTTATGTGGAAAACAGCTCCTGTCTGGCTGCCCTTGTTTGTGCACAAGGCCACTCTTGCACGCCCATAGTTTTGGTAGTGGAGTCTCTTGTACAACCAGAGCTGGCTTAGCTCACTTCTAGGACACACACACACACACACACACACACACACACACACACACAGGCATGCACATAGGCATAAAGGCATGTACACACACACACACACACACACACACACACACGCTACTCAGTTTCTCTTGACAGTGATTAGGATCTCAGAAACCGAAAGCCTTCCTGGCCAAATGTCCGTTTTATTTACTGAACCCCTCCCTTGCTCTCCTCAATCTCTCTTAGTAACCTCCTATTCAGTCCCCCCTCTCTATCTATCTATCTATCGATCTATCTTTGAGCTGTGCTACAGGTGGAGCTGGGGGACCCTGATCTGTCCAGAAAGGAGTGATCTCCCAGAACCGTACAAGGAATCGGAACAATATCAATGTCATATCCTGTCCTTCCCTACCCTGTCAATTGGAAAACTAATTAAGGCACTGGTGCCAGAGTCTGGGATCTTATAAGGCTGGGAGGTAGGTGTGTGTGTGTGTGTGTGTCTGTGTGTGTGTGTGTGTGTGTCTATGGGTGTGTTGATTCTCTTTGTGTCTCCTGGAAGGGAATCAAGGATGTGAAAGGCCAGAGGCAAGTCCATAGAGACCCCAGTGTGTAGCAATTATTATGGTGTTTAGGTCAGAGGTGATCATCAGAAGGACAGGATGGCATGTAGAGAAACACTTTAGGTCTTCATCTCTGTGGCCCAAGCACAAGGTCTGCAGTTTTCCAGGGAGGCTGGGTTGAGCTCGTGAAGTTCCATGAGACCTGGTGCTTGGGACCAGTTGAGTGACAACCACGTGGAAGGTAGCAGGAACCTTCCTTGGGGGTCCCCTGACAGCCTGGCACCTCTGAGCATTCAGAGCAGGCCCAATCCCGATGGAACTCCCTTTGGAGCATCAGAGTGGATGCTCTCAGTAGGCATCTAAAAATGATAATTAGAAAATAATGGCAGTGGCAAGGCTGTCTCGAGGATGCTGGGAGAGTGGTCTTCTCCTAGGGGCCATCCTATAAGGTCTTGGCTAAGTGCAGCTGGGCCCCTGGAGACAGTCAGTACTACTGGAAGGAAGGCTTCCTGTTGGAGAGTGACAAGCATTTGCCCAGTGATCATATTCTGTATTTCAACTTGTCTCCTGGGTACTGCAACTGAAATTGTGTGGATCACAGATGTAGAGAAAGAGGTAGAGTGAGGAGGAGCTAGAGATAGATAGATAGATAGATAGATAGATAGATAGATAGATAGATAGACAGACAGACAGACAGACAGAGATAGGAATAGATACAGGCAGAGAAAGAGGAAGAGAGAGACAGGGAGTGACAGAGAGAGGGAGAACGAGTGTCTGTAGATGATCTGTATTTTTATTTTAGGTGTCTTTGTTTGCAGCCTGTAGACCAGACCTGTCTTCTCTAGGGAGAAATAATTGTCTGTGCTATGGGTCTGGGCCCTAGAGAGAAAGGACAATAGATCCTCGTGTAGTTTTTTTGTGTGTGTGAGGAGTCTGAGACTTTTGTTTGTAGTGGACTGAGAGATGGTTCAGTGGCTAAGAGCACAGTCTGCTCTTTCACAGGTCCTCAGTTAAATTGCCAGCATACGCTTGGTGGCTGATAGTCCTCTATACTGGAATCTGATGTCCTCTTCCAACAAGCTGGTGCACATATAGATAGGGCATTCACAAATAGAATGAGTAAAGTCTTTTGGAAAAAAAGGAGACGTGGAAGAAGGGGTGAGGAGTGGGAATGTGCTGGGGGATCCTGATGGGACAAGTGAAAATTGCTCCTTCTGCCTCCTTTCTAAGTGCCTTTTGGTCCATTTGAATCTCCTGAGGGAACTGCAGGCTGCATCTGTGCTGAGCCCTGGACACAGGGATGTATGTAGTGTCTTGGAAGGATGCAGAAAGAAAGATCCATGTCTGGGAACCACTTGGGGACTCTGGAGGAAGGAAGGGAAGAGTGTGACTTGTTCTGGGTGGTGCCCAGTGTGTAGGGTGGAGTGTAGGTGTGGATGGGGTGTAGGCCTGGGAAGAACAGACAGATTATGACTGGCTTCCTGGATGCTCAGAATGGTTGCCTGGTTGTCTGGCGCTGCCTAGTCGGTGGTTAAGGTTTGAGGGTCCAGGCAGGGCCTGCTAGGCAAGTGAGAAGATTGGGACAGACCATTTTTTCTTTTGACAGGTCTCTTGTTCTCACCTCAGGGGTGATGTTGGCCAGGGTGTATGGCAAGATTGTAGATGTTTGCTGCCTCTGGGAGGCACCAGAGGCTCTGCTGTCATTGATCCTCCCTCCAGAATCCAGATGTTGGGGCACTTGAAGGCTCAGGTCTAGGTCCACAGGCATGAAGGCCTAGGAAACTGGTACCCTCAGCAGCAGGCACACAGCTGCCTGCCCCTTACCCAGCATCCTCTCTTGAGCCTCCTTTCTCTTCCTTCCTTCCTTTCATTCATTTAAAAAAAAAGATGGATTCACATGTATTTTACATGTGTCGTTGCTTTACCCAATACTTATCTATGTATAATATGTGTAAAGTCGGAAGAGGCCAAAAATGAGCACCTGATCTTGTGGCACTAGGGTTATAAATGGCTGTGAGCTACCATATGGGTAATGATACTCAAACCAGGGACCTCTGGGAGAGTAGTCAGTACTGCACATCTGTGTACACCTGCTCTCCAGAGGATACTAGAGCGCATTCCCAGTTCTCTGTACACTTCCTATATTCCTGTATATTTCACATACTCTATTACCATAAACATATTGACCAGAGAAAGATTTGTCCTCTTAAAGCCTTAATCCCATCTTCCCACAATGGATCCAAATGGCAATGCCTTTTCCCACAAAACACATACCCTCAGGTCTCACTATATTCCGTGTTTCCTCTGCTCCTCAGATATTCTCTTCCTAATGATTGTCTTGTAATTTTTCGACAGGGATCAAATTTGGGTTTTTTTGTGAGATATTTTTTGTTGGCATTATGAACTGTGGACTTAATGATATGAATAACAACATCTCAGCATGTAGTGAATATTAATAACAGCAATGCAGAATTAATAGAACATAGGTGTAATATATTTATTAATAATCATGACAAATAAGGGATTAGCTTCAGATTTAAAAGTATCTATAATGTATAATCCATGAAAAGCAGAAAGACTACCAACAAAATAAACTTCATATAGAATATATCTTAAACTTTTTAGTATTCTACCACAATAAACTATGTAGAACATTATGCAACAGGCTTGTCTTAGCATAGATATTAGTAGTATTATCCTGGATTAAATCCTTACATTTTAAAACATTATTTCTTTATTTAGTTTTTACATGAATTCTTTAGCACAACTAATCAATGGCATCAGATTAAAATAGCATGAAACAGTCTTTCTTATTTTATTTTCCAAATAATTATGTAATAAAAATATAGGGAGTATGTTGGGGTAAAACTTTTCCAACTCCTATCAAGTATTAGGATTCCTGGTATGGGTTCTTTGAGAATAGCTATGATTTCAATGTTGTTTAATGACTTACAAGCACTTTTCTCACTTAAAAACCATTTTTCTCAAATGAACTCTGGGATAGTAATTCCCTACAAAGTTAGACTCTTTAGGAAATCTCTATGTGCTCTAATGTTTTAGCTTGTCCTAAAGTAGTGTGCCTCCAGTTTGCATGATCTGTTGTCTTTGAAGATATGATTTCTGGGTAAAGGACATTGCATTCTTTACATTAATAAGGTATGACTTGGGTATGTATTCTGTGGTTGTCTTGAAGAGTTTAGGACTCCCAAAAGTATTTCCTATATTAAAGTTATAAGGTTGCTTTCTAGTAGGATTCTTTGGAGAACTTGAAGAGCTGAAGACAGGGTAAAACACTTGCCACAGTCTTTACATTTGTAATTTTTATTTCCAGTGAGGTTTCTGTAGTGAACTTGATGACTTGAGGAGTCGATAAAGGGTTTCCCATACTCTTAATATATCTGTAAAGTTTTTCTCAGGTATGGATTCTTTGATGAACTTGGAAAGGTGAGGTTGAAGTAAAGAAATTCCCAGATTCACTATATTTGTAAGGTTTGTCCTCAGTATGAATTCAGTGGTGAGCTTGAAATGATGAGTACTACGTAAATGATTTACCACCCTTATTATATTTATATGATTTGTCTCAGCTATGGGTTCTTTGATGACTTTGGAGAGATGAATATTGCATAAAGGATTTCCCACACTCATTACAGCTGTAAGGTTTTTCTCGAGTATGGATTATTGATGAACTTTAAGATTTGAGGACATTGTAAATTATTCACACAGTTATTACATTTATATGGTTTGTCTCACATATGAATTATTTCATGAATTTGGAGATTTGAGTACTGGGTAAAGAATTTCCCACACTCATTACATTAATAAGGTTTATCTCTAGTATGGATTCTTTGATGACGTTGGAGAGTTGAAGACTGAGTAAAGCATTTCCCACACTCATTACATTTTTAAGGTTTATCTCCAGTATGGATTCTTTGATGACCTTGGAGAATTGAAGAGCAAGTAAAGGATTTCCCACACTCATTACATTTGTAAGGATTATGTCCAGTATGGATTCTTTGATGACCTTGGAGAGTTGAAGAGTAAGTAAAGGATTTCCCACACTCATTACATTTGTAAGGTTTATGTCCAGTATGGATTCTTTGATGACGTTGGAGAGTTGAAGAGTATGTAAAGAATTTCTTACACTCATTACATTTGTAAGGTTTATCTCCAGTATGGATTCTTTGATGACTTTGGAGAGTTGAAGAGCAAGTAAAGGATTTCCCACACTCATTACATTTGTAAGGTTTATCTCCAGTATGGATCCTTTGATGACGTTGGAGAGTTGAAGTGCAAGTAAAGGATTTCTCACACTCATTACATTTGTAAGGTTTATCTCCAGTATGAATTCTTTGATGACCTTGTAGAGTTGAAGACTGAGTAAAGGATTTCCCACACTCATTACATTTGTA
>CAJRSG010018759.1:0-14443 GCA_907169655.1 Acomys percivali
AAATTCACTTAAAAAGAAAAGTCTCACAAAAAAATTAGAAATAAATCATTTCTCGCCCCCCTCACCAGGCTGTCTCACTGGGGCTAGATTCGGTTGTGCAGCAATCACAGTCCTCTTGCCGGGGACCCGGTTTTGATTCTCAGCGCATCTACATGCAGGCTCACAACCATCCGTAACTACAGATCCAGGGGCTCCACTGCCCTCCTCTGTCCTCTAAGGACGTCACACACACACACACACACACACACACACACACACACACGTGCGCGCGCGCGCACGAGTGGCACATGTACACACATGCCAGTGAAACACGCATACACAGAAAACCATACGATAAAATAAAACGCAGAAAGGCCGGGCAATCCCAGCACTCGGGAGGCAGAGGCAAGAGGATCGCTGTGAGTTCGAGGCCAGCCTGGTGTACAAAGCGAGTCCAGGACAGTCGCGGCTACACAGAGAAACCCTATCTCGGGTGGAAAAAAAAATCAGTATTGGTAAAAATGAGTCCCTTTTGATTCCACATTCCAGCCACATTTCTCCCTCCATTGCACAATTCAAAAGTCTCCTCTGTATGCAAAGTCTCCTGTAGCTACGGGGGTTTCTTGTCTCCCAGCAGGGGCTATTTGACCTTGTTAAAATCAACTTCTAGCGGGCGATGCAGGTTTGAAAGCCAGCCGGAATGGATAATTTATGTAATTAACCTCCAGCTCCTGTGCCTTTGGCAGCTGAAATGTGTGCAGTCCTGTGGGTAGACTTCGGCGGCTGCGTAATCTAATGATTTACGGGAACCTAAACAAACGCACAACAGGGTGGCGGTGTGCGGGAAGGGCTGCTTTTCTTACTAAGCCGGGAAAATATGGCTGCCGAGAAGATAAGCCAGAAACAGGGACCAAGGTGGTAAAAAGAGAGAGAGCCTACCAATAATGCAAGTTGTGCTCTGGCTTTGACACGTTAATGGGCACGGGTGCAAACACAGTAAATAAAGAAATGTAATTTAATTAAAAGGCCGGGCATGGTGGTGCATGCTTAAATCCCAGCACTCGGGAGGCAGAGGCAAGGGGATCACTGTGAGTTCGAGGCCAGCCTGGTCTACAGAGTGAGTCCAGGACAGCCAAGGCTACACAGAGAAACTTTGTCTCGATAAACCAAAAAAAAAAAAAGTAATTAAAAAAAATACTTTTTGTTTGTTTTCTGAGATGGGGTTTCTCCGTGTATCCTTGGCTGTCCTGGAACTCACAAAGATCTGCCTGCCTCTGCCTCCCTGAGTGCTGAGATTACAGGCATGCGCCACTGCACCTGGCTAAAAAAAAAGTAAAAAAAAAAAATTATTTATTTATTTATTATTATGTATCCAGTACTTTATCTGCATGTACACCTGCAGGCCAGAAGAGGGCATCAGATCACATTATAGATGGTTGTGAGCCACTATGTGGTTGCTGGCAACTGAACGCAGGACCTCTGGAAGAGCAGTCAGTGCCCTTAACCTCTGAGCCATCTCTCCAGCCCCTAAAAAACAAAACAAAACAAAAACACACACACACACACAAAACCCCCCAAAAAACCCCTTTTTAATAATGAAAAGATGGTTTAATATTTCCACAAAACCTATATACATCCTCCATATACTTTTCTGTTTGAGACAGGGTGTCACAGTGTGGCCCAGATTGGCCTGGCCCAGGGTAGCTTCTTCAGTGACTGCTGGGATTCCAATGGGGTGACGCTATCCTTCAAAAGTTGTTATGGACCCCGGTGGTGGTGGTGCGCACCTTTAATGCCACCAGGGAGGCAGAGGCAGGCAGATCACTGAGTTCGAGTCCAGCCTGGTCAACAGACTGAATTTCAGGGCAGCCAGGGCCACACAGAGAGAAACCCTGTCTTGGAAAAAAAAAAAAAAAAAAAAGGCTGTTGTGGATCTTTCCTCCCTCCCTTCCCTCCATCAAAGCTAGCCTCTCCATCTGGCCCCTCATGGGAATCCTTCCACAGTTAGGATGGCAGACCCGAGAGTTGTAGGTGAGGTCCTATCCCTCCTCCCCAACCTCCCCTCCCCCTCCCCCCTCTCTTCCCCTATACCCCACCCCCAACCCCTACCCCCCAAGCCTGGTGGAACAGGCTGAGCCTTGAGCTTTTCTCTGTTCCCCCTACAGACTTTCCAGGAGAGACAGCATTCAGGGCATTCCCCAGGTGCTCCACAGGGCCCAGGAAGGGCCTCTTGGCTCCTCCAGGCTCAGTCCAGTCTCCTGCACTGCCCTCTTCACCCTTTGGGAAGCCCCAGGCCTTTCTCCCACTGATGAAATCAAAAGGAATCCGGGTAGGAGGTTGGGCCAGGGTGGGTGGATGGGTGAGTGGGGTGGGGGGGAAGGGAACTGGCTGGAAGCAGTTTGTGTGTTTCTTCTTTTACTGGGTGCCAGGCAGTGGGGCAGAACATCCCCAGCCGGTCCTAATCCACAAACTTCAACCTCATTTTCCTCACCCTAATATGTCCCGAGACTCTGGGTTCGGGAGGCCACCTTCTTCCTTCTTCTCTGCAAGGCTGACATTCTCATCCTTGGAAGGATGACAGTGTCTACACGGCTAAGAATGGACTTTGTGGTAAATTGGCTGTTTCTTTTATTTCTTTCTTTCTTTCTTTCTTTCTTTTTTTTTTTTTCTTTTCGAGACAGGGTTTCTCTGTGTAGCCTTGGCTGTCTTGGACTCACTTTGTAGACCAGGCTGGCCTCGAACTCACAGAGATCTGCCTGTCTCTGCCTCCCGAGTGCTGGGATTAAAGGCGTGCGCCATCATTGCCTGGCTCAGTTTCTTTTTTGCTCTATCCATCTATCCATCCATACACCAATCAATCTATCGACTTATTTATTTGTCTGTCTGTGTGTGTGTGTGTGTGTGTGTGTGTTGCATGTGCCATGCTCCCGTGGGCAGCCCCCACTCTGTGAATGTCTGGAAAAACAGACTGCAAAAGGTCATTCTGCCTGGCTAAGGAGACGGATCGCTGCTCAGCCACACTGACCCGAGTTTGAATCTCCAGCATTCACGGAAAAGCCTGGCACAGCAGTGAATGCTTGCAACTCTAGTGCTGGCAGGCACTGGTTAGAAGGGCCTCAAGGGCTAGCTGGCCCCAAGCCTAGCCAAAAATCGATGAGCTCAGATTCTGTGAAAGAAGACTCTGTCTGTCTCAAAACATAAAAGGGAGCGCAATAGAGGATGTCACTTTATGTTCACCTCTGGCCTACTCCCTCCTGTTTTATTTTTGTTTGTTTGTTTTGGTTTTGGTTTTTCGAGACAGGGTTTCTCTGTGTAGCCTTGGCTGTCCTGGACTCGCTTTGTAGACCAGGTTGGCCTCGAACTCACAGTGATCCGCCTGCCTCTGCCTTCAGAGAGCTGGGATTCAAGGCGTGTGTCAACACCGTCTGGCCTGAAGCACTTTTTCAAGGGAAAGAGCATGATGTTACAGGCCTGTAACCCCAAGGTTTGGGAGGTGAAGGCAAGTGTACTTCAAGGTTATCCTTGGCAACCTAGGGAGATTTAGGTCAGCCTGGGCTCCATGAAACCCTGTCTCAAAAAATATAAATAAAAACAAAAACAAAAAAAAAAAGAAAACTAACGTTTTAAGATCGACGGCTCTTTGTGGAGGTCCTGCTGTGGCTTATCATATACAATCCTATAGATTCTTTTGGCTGAGGCGAGGCGCTTGTGGGTGGGTTGGTTTGGATAGCTTCTCCACGCCCCGCCCCTTTCGGAAACCTCTATGGTCACGCCCCCTTTCCAGCCCCGCCCCAGGCTAAGCATTGTTAATTAGCCTCGGCTGGTGGTGGTGGGGAACCAGCCCCTCTTTGATCTTGGCCCCGCCCCTCGCTCTCTGCCTGGCGCCGAACTCTCGGTAACCAATCAGTGCTCGCGGGGCGGCCTCCGCCTTCTCAAGCCCCGCCCTTCGCTTTTAATTCTGGTTGCTTCCGTCAAGCAGTCTCAGAGCCACGCGGCGCGGCCTGGGGGTCGTTGTTCCCTTGGCTCCTTGGCGCCACTTTCCACATACCCCGGCCGCTGCCTATTTGCATCTGGGAATCTGATCTTCTCTCCAGGACCCGAGACCCTCAGTCCACTCCTTCTAGGGCTCCAGTACCCAAGCTGTCCGAGAGCCAGGCGCCCTAGCCCTGAGATCCCAGATTCCGGTCACCAGAGCCAGGCCTCCCGGATCTACGCCACCTGGGTTGAGTTTCTTGAAGACCTCAGCCACCTGAGCGCCCTCGATCCTTTCCCGAGTCAAAGGTTCCCTCCCTACGTCCTGGGCTGAAGAACTGTCCTCTCCGCCCCCAACAAAAAAAAAGAAAAGCAACTCAGGCGCTCTCAACTTCCAGTTTTCGGGGATCCGATACCACCGGGAAAAGTAAAGGGTTCTCGGCGCATAGCCTTAGGAGCTTAGGACTCTCCAGCCTCCGAGAGCCGGTGGACGCACCACTTCAAGGACCGCTGCAAAATTCAGCCTCCACTCCGTCCCAAGGACGTTTGCACTCAAGTCTCTAGGCGCGTAAGGAACCCCCAACTGCGGCTCACTATGGCAGTGGATCCCCCTAAGGCCGACCCCAAAGAGGTGGTGGCGATGGATCCCACCGCGAATGGGGGTCCGGCTCTAGGCTCCAGAGAGGACCAGGGCGCGACAGCAGGTGGCTGCTGCAGTTCCTGGGACCGGGTGCGCCGCTGCCTTCGCGCCAACCTGCTGGTTCTGCTCACCGTGGTGGCTGTGGTGGCCGGCGTGGTGCTCGGGCTGGGGGTCTCGGCGGCGGGCGGTGCTGAAGCGCTGGGCCCCGCGCGCTTGGCCGCGCTCGCCTTCCCGGGAGAGCTGCTGCTGCGTCTGCTGAAGATGATCATCCTCCCGCTCGTGGTGTGCAGCCTGATCGGAGGTGCAGCCAGTCTGGATCCCAGCGCGCTCGGCCGCGTGGGCGCCTGGGCGCTGCTCTTTTTCCTGGTCACCACGCTGCTGGCGTCCGCGCTCGGCGTGGCCTTAGCTTTGGCACTGAGGCCGGGTGCCGCCTTTATCGCCATCAACAGCACGGTCGGAGACACTGGTGTCGGTGCCCACAGTGCACCCACCAAGGAGGTGCTGGATTCCTTCCTGGACCTCGCGAGGTGTGTTCACGCAGGGAATGGCCGGGTGCAAGCGGGCAATCTTTTCTGCTTTACCCCCTCGAGTGCAGGATTACACGTGTGTGCCACCACTAGTGACAACAGATAGGGACCTTGGGTCCTCCAGAGTGAGACATGCCTTCTAGAACGTAGGAAAACACAAGTTAAGGGTGACAGGACCTCTTAACACCTTGGAAGGGTAAACTTTTACGGAAGTTCCCAAAGTTTGGGGGCGGGTCTAGACATGGCGGGTTTTTAGCGGAAGAAAGAAGACTGGTCTTTCCTAGTCTTGTTATGTTTTTGGAGACGGAGTACAGGGTCTCCTACACCCAAGCATGGCCTTGAACTGCTGAGCTTCCTGCCTTCATCCCTCCCGATTGGCTGGGATGACAGAGCATCATTTGGCTTACTGAAAACAAGTCCGCAAGCAGCTAATAGCTCAGGCTGCTCCTTCCTCGGCTTGCAAGGGGAGTGTCCTAAGAGATACAGGGTCTGCCCTGAGGAAAAGAGCCAGAGCCAAGGTCGAGCCTCTCCCCAAAGTTATGCAGACTACCCCCCACCCCAAAACAGCTGTGCAGACTATGGGGCGGGATTCTTTGGGTGGCAAAGGGTAGAGATGGGGCTCCCGGATAAAGATTTGGACCCGGGGTTTGGAGCCTTTCTACTCCTTCCCCAGGGAGTCGCTGGAGGCCCAGTGGCGGTGCGAGGGGCTTCCTGATTCCCAGGGGTCACCCGGACATCACTCTCTCTAACCCCCGTGTAGTTCAGCTGGGCCAGGCAGCCAGCCATCCCGTCCCTTCTCCCTGGGTTGCCATCTCACTTTCAACTAACTGTCTGCTGCCCTTCAGTGCCTCTAGCAAAGTGGGAGAGTGAGCGATACTTATTCTTCTTGGACACCGCCCCCCCCGCCCCCCGACTTTGGAGGACTCTAGACTCGGGGTCCACGTGGCCTTGCCATGAGGGCCTCTGATTCAGTGTCTTCAGATTGGGGACTTCCTGGAAGGAAGGGAGAAGAGGGGGTTGGGGGTGGGGTTGAGGAAGCAATGAGTCAGAAAAAAAAAAAAAAAAACACCACAAACACAAAAAACCGGGGCATCCTCTGCCTCTAGGCCATAGTACAGGGACCGGGCTCTGGGTGCCAATGTTGAGCATACCTTCTGGCTGGTGGAGATTAGCCCTGCCCTGGGCTGTAAGTAGGCACACCCACCTTCGGGCTGTTTATTGAACCGAGGCTTTTCCTCTCACTCATGCTCAAAACAGCTGGGACTTAACGCTCGTCCAGAATACGTCCCAACCAGCTGGCGTGCAGTTAAACACAGGCCCTGAGAAACACATGTGGCCTTAAAGTAGCTGTGAGGCATAAAGACCCGCAAGGGACTGGGCACTCTTAACGTTTTTTTATTCTTTCTGGTGTGTAGGAGCCTCCCGCTTGCATGTGTGTCTGTGCACTGCATGTGTGCCTGGTACCCTCAGGGTCCATCAGAGGTTATTAGATTCCCCGGGACTGTCGTTAGAGGGGGGTTAAGAGCTGCCATATGTATTCTGGGCATCTGTATCTAGCTCCACTGAACCCCAGGTCCTCCCCCACTAGCACTCTTAGTGGAGCCACGTTTTTTTAGGGTGGGGGTTGGTTGGTTGTTTTTAGAGACAGGGCTTCTCTGTGTGTGGCCTTGGCTGTCCTGGAACTCAGAGATTCCCCACCTGCCTCTACCTCCTGAGTGCTGGGATTTAAGGTATGCGCTGCCACCGCTGCCCGGCTCGGAGCCACTTTCAGTCATCCTTAAATGCTGAATGCTTAAACCCCTTTTCAAAAGGGTAGCACAAGTCAGACAAGGTGGCCCACGCCGTTAACTAAGACCCAGCACCGGTGAGTTAGAGACCAGAAGGTCAAGAGTTCTAGGCCATCCTGGGCTACATAAGAGAACCCTCCCCACCCCCACCCCCAGGACAAACAAACTCTTACTTCCTTGGGCAAGTTTCTTGCCTTTCTGTACCTTAATGTCCATTTTTTTTGTTTGTTTGTTTGTTTTTTTTTACCTTGTTTTGTATTTTATTTGTGGATTTTTGAGACAGGGTCTCACTGTGTAGCCTTGTCCTTGCTGCCGTCCCCATGCCTGCACCAACACACCTGCCGGTCCTTTCAGTCGAAAAGGAGCTGGCTGTGTGAAGTAATAGCTGTGCTACCTGGCATGGGGCCTACACCTGCCACGCACAAGTGCCTATGCAAGGACAGATGCATATTCATGACTGCCCCTGGTCACCAGCCCTTCACCTCTCCTTGCCGCTGCCCAGGCCACCCCCCCTCCCAGCCTGCCCCTTAGGGATCACCCTAACCTCAGCCCTCCAGGAAGCAGCTGATGCAATAAACCCAGGGTATTAAATGGTTACTGTGGGCGGAGCTGAGACCTTTGCCTGCCTCTCAAAAGCCCAGTATTTTTTTTTTCCCCTCCCTAACCCACAATCCCTTGGTTCTGAAAATACCAGCTTCTTCCTGGGGCCAGAAGAGGCCAGTTGAAACTCCCACATCCTGAGCCAGGACTGGTGGCGCACGCCTTTAATCCCAGCACTTGGGAGGCAGAGGCAGGTGGATCGATGTGAGTTCAAGGCCAGCCTGGTCTACAAAGTGAGTCCAGGACAGAGAAACCCTGTCTCAAAAAACCAAAAAAAAAAAAAAAAGAAACTCCCACATCCTGGAATAGGTGTGCTGCCTTGCTGGTGTTAAAACTGTCTGTGCCTCTAGCTAGTGTGGGAACTGAAGCAAGCCTGGGCTTACACAGTTTAAGGCCATCCTGGAAAATTTAGCAAAGACACTGTCTCAAAGAATAAAAAGAGAGCACTGTTGAGTTGTAATCTGAATAAATGAATAATAATAATAAAAAAGAATAAAAAGAGCACTGAGGATGTAGTTCAGTGGGAGAGTGGGCAAGATCCTTGGCTTCAACCTCTGTTATGGCAAATAAATAAATAAATAAATAATAAAAATAAAAACGACTGGGGCGGGAGACAGGCCATAAGGTCCTTTAGTTGCTGACCCTGATGATCTTCAGTTTGATCTCTGGAACATAAAGTAGATGGAGGAAAAACTGGCTCCTGCATACAAGTGGGGGCACACATGATCCCCACTAAGTATAGAAATGTTTATGGCTGGGCATGGTGGCACACACCTTTGATCGCAGCACAATGGCAGAGGCAGGTGGCTCTCTGTGAGCTCAAGGCTAGCCAGCCAGCCCTACATAGTGAGACACTATACCAAAAACAAACAAAAAAAACTTATATATAGGGTGGGGGTGTGTGTTATAAAGAATGTGATTGTAATCCTAGCACTTGGGAGGTAGATGGTAGGAGAATCAGAAATTTGTCGACACCTTCAGCTATATAGCGAGTTCGAGGCCAGTATGGGCTATATGAGACCATTATTATTATTATTATTATTATTATTATTATTATTATTATTATTATTATTATATGAGACCCTTTCTATTATTATTATTATTATTGTTGTTGTTATTGTTACTATCATTATATGAGGCCCTTTCCTCTTTGTTATTTTAATTTTATCTTATTTACATTGGTGTTCTACCTCCATGTATGTCTGTGGGAGGATGTGAGATTCCCCGGGAACTGGAATTACAGACAGTCGTGAACTGCCACATCGGTGGGTGTGTGGGGATTTGAACCTGGGTTCTTCGGAAGAGCAGGCAGTTCTCTTAGCTGCTGAGCCATCTCTCCAGCCCCCGTGATCTGTTCTTAAACAACCAAGAAAGGAGAGATTCCCATTACCACCCTCCAAGAGGCCAGCCCTGCCTGTCCCTCGCCCTTTTACCTTCTCCCCACACTCCCATGACAGTATCTAACCAACATTTGTCTATTTCTACAGGAACATTTTCCCCTCCAATCTGGTGTCTGCCGCGTTCCGCTCTGTGAGTCCGATGGGGTGTGCTGAGGTGGCGATGGGCAGAGAAAAGGGAAATACATGTGGCAGCTTGCCAGGGGACTTCTGGGTTACACACACGCACATGCACACACAATTAAATTTTGTTTTGTTTTTTCGAGATAGGGTTTCTCTGTATGTATCCTTGGCTGTCCTGGACTCACTCTGTAGACCAGGCTGGCCTCGAACTCACAGCAATCCACCTGCCTCTGCCTCTTGAGTGCTGGGATTAAAGGTATGCGCCACCACGCCCGGCTTAAATTTTAAAAAGAAAGAAATGAGAATGTGGGAGGGGCTTTGTAGACTGTAATACTATCCCAGAAAGGCTGAGATAAGAGCATAGCGAGTTCAGGCTACCCAAGGAGACAGTGTCACAGTAAAGGAAACCGGGCATGCCGATGACCGCTCTTACCTATAATCCTAGCAACTTGAGAAGTGGATGGGGAAGGTCAAGAGTTCAAGGTTATCCTTGGCTACCTAGGGAGCTAGAAGTCAGCCGGGCCTACAAGGGACCCTGTCTTTAAAAGGGGGAAGGCTTTAATCCTAGCACTTGGGAGGCAGAGGCAAGTGGATCTCTGTGAATTCGAGGCCAGCCTGGACTACGAAGTGAGTCCAGGACAGCCAAAGCTACACAGAGAAACCCTGTCTCAAAAAAACAAAACAAACAAACAAAATACAAAATAAAATAAAAGGGGGAAGAGAGGGAGGAATGAGGGATATTTGGGGCTGGTTTGGGGCTTTGTTCCTGTTATGGTGTGAGAGGCATCTTTGGTGATAATTGACACTGATTTTTCCCCCCTCATCCCGTCTGCAGTATGCTACCTTGTATGTGCCCAAAGATGACCCAAAGACATGGGTAATACAGGTAAGCTGAAGGGGGGGAGGTCCAACAGAGCCTTGCCACCGGCTTCCCGCTCCCCTATTTCTCTTTTGAATCTCCCAAAAGTTTAGGGTGAATTTATATTTAAACTCAGGCTTAGTGTGCAGTCCTCGAGACTGGGGTTGTGGCCCAGTTGGCAGAAAGCTCACCTAGCATGCTATCAGCCAGGTGTGGCAGCGGCGGCGCACATCTGTGAGGCCAGAAATAAGAAGGAAGTAAAGACATTTCAGGAGCTCAGGGTCATCCTTGGCTACATAGGGAGTTCTAGGCCAACCTGGGCTATAAGAGACTATCTCAAAAGGCAGGGGGGATGGGGAGGTGGGAGGGACCCAGAGTAGAGCAGGTTTTGAGCATTGCTCTTCCCAGCATATACTGGAGAAGCCATGATGGTAGTTGGCACTAATCCTTGCAACCCTGTCTGCAGCAAATTGCCTCCTGTCCACAAAGAGAGATCAACGCAACCACGGTCCAGGTGAGCAAGGCAAGGGCTGAGGGCGCTACACCACTCACTGTCCCATTGTGGCTTTTCGGTTTGCCTCTTCCCCAAAAAATGTATAGAGTAGGAGCTAGAGAGACGATGGCTAAGTGGTTAAGAGCCCTGGCTGTTCTTCCAGAGGACCCGGGTTCAATTCCTAGCACCTACATGGCAGCTCACAACTATCTGTAACTCCAGTTCTGGGAGATCTGACACCTCACACAGATCAACGTGCAGGCAAGCACATTAAAAGGAAAAGCAGCCCGGTGGTGGTGGTGGCGCACGCCTTTAATCCCAGCGCTCGGGAGGCAGAGGCAGGCGGATCGCTGGGAGTTCAAGGCCAGCCTGGTCTACAAAGTGAGTCCAGGACAGCCAAGGCTACACAGAGAAACCCTGTCTCGAAAAACCAAAAAAAAAAAAGAAAAAGCATAGAGCTGGGTGTGGTGGTACACGCCTATAATCCCAGCACTTGGGAGGCAGAGGCGGGTTGGTCTCTGAGTTTGAGGCCAACCTAGTCTACAGAGAGAGTTCCAGGACAGCCAGAGCAGTTACACAGAGAAATCCTGTCTAATGGCTGGGCGGTGGTGGCCCACGCCTTTAATCCCAGTACATGGGAGGCAGAGGCAGGAGGATCTCTGTGAGTTCAAGGCCAGTCTGGTCTACAGAGAGTTCCAGGACAGCTAGAGCTATTACACAGAGAAACTGTGTCTCAAAAAAACCAAAAGTAAATAAATAAATAAAATGAAATAAATAAATAAAAATAAGGGAAAAAAAAAAAAAAAGGAAAAGTATAGTATGAAATTTTGATTTAATCCCTATGGCCAATCTGACAGGAAATTTTTCTCAGTTGTGCTTGCTCCTCTTCCCCAGGGGAACCTAGCTTGTGTAAACATGACCCAAACAAAAACAAAACAAAACAAAACAAAAACAAAGCCAGGACTGGTTAGTTCCAGCCTTTCTCTCCCTCTGGGTGAGCCCTGATTGATCAAGTTTCCTGGGCCTCAGCAGTTGCCTGGGTACCGAGATGTTGTGTCCATCCATGGCTTAATGCTCCCTCCGCATCTCTCCCCACCCTGCTGTTTCTTTCCCGAAGCTGGGCTGTGAGGTAGAAGGCATGAACATCCTGGGCCTGGTGGTGTTCTCCATCGTCTTTGGTGTGGTCCTGAGGAAGCTGGGACCTGACGGCGAACTTCTCATTCGTTTCTTCAACTCCTTCAATGATGCCACCATGGTCCTGGTCTCCTGGATTATGTGGTAGGTGATGGGGACAAGGGGGTGGCCGTGTCTGCTGTATGAAACCCGGGGTGGAGGGGGTGGGGGTGGTGGGGGTGGGGGGAGGTTGAGCCTCCCAGTGTGTTCCCTAGAGCTCAGGGGATCCACCATTCCCTGGCTGTGTGACTTTGGCTGAGCAACTTGCTTTCTCTGTGCCTCAGTTTCCTCCTCTGTAAAATGGTGACCATTCTGTATTCCATGGGTGCCGAGACTGAGGCATTTGACTTTTTTTTTTTTTTTTTAATTTTTTTTAAAGATTCACTATTTATTATTATGTATGCAGAGCTCTGCCTGCATATGCATCTACAGGTCAGAGGAGGGTATCAGATCACATTATAGATGGTTTTGAGCCACCATGTGGTTGCTGGGAATTGAACTCATGACCTCTAGAAGAACAGTCAGTGCTCTTAACCACTGAGCCATCTCTCCAGTCCCAGACATTTGCCTTCTTTTTTTTTTTTTTTTTTTTTTTTCCGATGGTTTGTCGAGACAGGGTTTCTCTGTGTAGCCTTGGCTGTCCTGGACTCACTCTGTAGACCAGGCTGGCCTCGAACTCACAGAGATCCGCCTGCCTCTGCCTCCCGAGTGCTGGGATTAAAGGGGTGTGCCACCACGCTGCCTGGCTTTATACTACAGTTTTTTTTTTGTTTGTTTGTTGTTGTTGTTGTTGTTGTTTTGAGACAGGGTCTCTCTGTATTAGCCTTGGCTGCCCTGGAGTTACTTTGTAGACCAGGCTGGCCTCGAACTCACAGCGATCCACCTGCCTCTGTCTCCCACGTACTAGGATTAAAGGCACGCGCCACCACACCTGGCTTGTGCCACAGTTTTTAGTGTAATTCCATGGCTGCTTTTCAGTTTGAGGATCTGAAATAGCGCCTGCCTTCCCTGGTTGCCATAGGGTGTAGGTGACTCACAGAAACACAGGAAAGAGGTGTCTTTGGGGCCAGGGGATCCTTCAGATAGAGAGTGCTTGCCTCACAGGGGCCAAGAACGCCCTGTGTTCCATCTCTGTGCCAGGCTAGTTGGGGACCTAGTGAGCAGCCCCTGGTGTGAGTACTGTCCTTTGGGTTTGGCTAAATGACTTCAGGAAATGAAAGCAAAAACCACAGGCAGAGGAGGCCTCAGGCTTCTGGCTTCCTCTTTGTCTGTCTGGTCTCACATCCACTTCACCCACCTGGCCTGGATCTAAACGTCAGACACTGAGAGAAAAAACAAGATGGCTACTTAAACCCAAACCAAACCAGTTTTCTTCCAGAGGACTTAGGTTTGATTCCAAACACCTACACGGTAGCTCATAATCGGGGCATCAAACCCCTCTACTGGCATTTTAAGGCATGGGGGATGCACGTGATGAATACATATAGGCAGAACACTCATACACACAGAATAAAATGGAAAAATTATAGCCAGGTATAGTGGAACACGCCTTTAATCTCAGTACTCAGAAAGCAGAGGCAAGCGGATGGATCTTTGTGGGTTTAAGGCCAGCCTGTTCTACACAGCCAGTACCAAGCAAGCCAGCGAGGCATTGCCTGCTTTTTTTTTTTTTTTTTTTGGTTTATTGAGACAAGGTGTCTCTGTGTAGCCTTGGCTGTCCTGGACTTGCTTTGTAGACCAGGCTGGCCTCGAACTCAACAGTGATCCGCCTGCCCTTTTTTGTTCGTTTATTTGGGTTTTGTTTATTTGTTTGTTTTATTTCATTTTCCAAGAACAGCCCCATTTTCTAAGGAGAAAAACCGAGGCATAAGGATGTTAAGTCCAGTTTAGCGTATAGCATATAGCTGGGGAAGGGCAGCACCAGGGTGGGAAACCAAGTTGTTGTTCTCAGTCTCCCTACTCCAGTAGGGCTCTTACTGATCGGGAAGTACAGGGTCAGCCATGATGAATCCCCGAGGGAGGGCCTGGGGACATGGCTCAGTGGTAGAGCCCCTGCCTAGAATCCCCCAGTGAGGGGCTGGGGGCGTGGCTCAGTGGTAGAGCCCCTGCCTAGAATCCCCCAGTGAGGGGCTGGGGATGTGTGGCTCAGTGGTAGAGCCCCTGCCTAGAATCCCCCAATGAGGGGCTGGGGGCGTGGCTCAGTGGTAGAGCCCTTGCCTAGAATCCCCCAGTGAGGGGCTGGGGCTGGCTCAGTGGTAGAGCCCCTGCCTAGAATCCTCCAGTGAGGGGCTGGGGTGTGGCTCCGTTGAAAAGAAAATAGGGCCGTGACAGCTGCTTGGGAGGTCACCAAAGAGTTAATACCTGTACTGTTCTTAGGACAGTGCCTATTCTGTCCCATGCTCAGAATAAACAATGGCAAATATTTATTTAAGCTTTTGTACTTATAAAGTTTCTGGGCAAGTCTGAGTGGCTAGGAATTGCCCCTCCCTGATTGCACAGGTGGCTAGGAACTGGTGCCTTTTCTTTGTGTAAAGGAAAAGGAGCGGAGGAAACAGGCAGCCATGGCAGCCAGGCAGGAGGGTATTGGGAAACCTGGCTGACAGCAAGTGCACCATGGGAATCTTTGCTCCAGGAGACAGGGGTGGTTGTTGCAGCAGAAGTGGGACTGTGTACAAATGCCTCCCAGCTAGTGTCTCACTTCATCCTGTAGCAATTCCTGAAAGTCAGTAGCCTGGTTGGTGGTCTGTTTGCTTATTTTGTGGTGAAGACTAAAAAAGTGGGGCTTTGACCTATTCACTGAGCCACGCCCCCAGCCCCTCCCTGGGGCATTTTAGGCAGGGGCTCTAACCACTGAGCCACGCCCCCAGCCCCTCACTGGGGGATTCTAGGCAGG
>CAJRSG010018765.1:14398-49780 GCA_907169655.1 Acomys percivali
TGTGTGTGTGTGTGTGTGTGTGTGTGTGTGTGTGTGTGTGTGTGTGTTGTGCCCTGCCCAGTTCCCAGGGCACAAGCTTGCTCCTCTATAAAAATGCAAATTCATTGGCTCATAGATCTGCACAGAATCTTTTGATTGGCAGGAGGCATGTAAGAAAACCCCAAACTCTGGTGTTCTTGTAACCTAGTAGCTCTCTGGGATTTGCGACCAGGGCACCCTGACCTGATCTGATATCACAATATTGGGACATTTGCACGTGTGATATTGTTAGCTGCAAGAGACAAGCAGCCCTCTGAATACCCCACCCTCACCCTCTCTGCCTGTTGGAGCTGAGATTGAACTTGCTTAGACAAGCCTCCCAAGGGGTTCCCTGTACTTTAGTTTGAGGGACCCTGGGAAGCAGCAGATTGTGGAGGCAGATCAGATGGTCTTGATTTGAGCCTCCCTGCCCACCTCATGGCTTGATTTTTACCTCTCTGCCTCAGTTTCCTCTTTAACCTCCATTTCTGCTGGTTTCTTCTTCTAGGAACTGACTGTTCACTCCTCCCAGGCCTGAGAGAGGGAGCAGCAGTTGAAAACAAAGCTCTCTAGAGCAGACTGCCCCACCTGAGGTCCTGCGCCTAATTCTTTCTGGCTGAATGGCTTTTGGCAGCTTGCCTCACCCCCATCTCATTTATAAAATGGCGACAGCAAGTCCTGGGACTAGAGGGATGAAATATAGTAATGAGTCTTGTATATTGCCTGGCACAAGCACACATCCTCACTATTAAGAAGTGATATGTACTCTAAGAGTCCAAGTTCACAAGGACCATATTATTTGCTCAAAGACCCCCTCTCCAGCCCCAAGACAGGTTTTTCATGTAGCCTAGGTTGGTCTCAAACTATGTAGCTAAGACTAACTTTGAACGTCTGATCCTTCTGTGCCTGCCTTATAAGTGTGGGATTAGAGGCATGTGACTACTTTCAGTTTCTATTAGGTGTTGGGCATGGAACCCAGGGAGCCACCCAAGCAAGCACTCTACCAACTGAGATACATCCCCAGGCCCAGTTCTCTTTAGATACTGGGCCAGTGGCTGCAGATTCTTCAGCCAGTTTCTGTAAGAAAGAAGCCACAGCAGTGGAAACAGAATTTGAATCCAATTTAACCAGAGACCTCTCCACAGCCATTCTGCCATAACCTAACCTCATCCTGCAAGACTATTTAAAAAAAAACACTGGATAATGTTCAGCCTTCACAAAATCTACTAAATAACCCATGGACAGACTGAGTAGATGGCTCAATAGGCAATGTCAGCGTAAGGACCTGATTCAAATGCACAGCACCCACAGGAAAAACTGGGCACAGCTCTGTGACTGTAACCCCAGCACCAGGAAGCAATTCAGGTAGCTGTGTGACTGTAACCCCAGCACTGGAAAGCAAAGACAGGCAAATTCTAAGAACTTGGAGACAGCCAGCCTAGCTGAAAACAGCAATTTTCACTTCACCATGAGATCCTGTTTCAAGGCAAGAACACAGAAACAGAAGAAGACAAGTGATGTTCTGCTCTGGCATCTGCATGGTCATGTGCATCCTTATGCTCAGGTACATGCAACACACACACAGACACACACACACAGCAAAAGATAATTAGTAAGTAATAGCTTTGGTAGAATCCAAAGCAACACATTGCTTTCCTAACCCTAAAATCACACATTTAGCACCCCAATGGGTACTGAGATTCAATATATTTTAAGAAAAAATATACAGCAAGTTTATCATTGATTCAGTTACAGTTCTGCTATAATATTTTCAGATATTACTTTTTTATTATTTTATATGTATGTTTTCTTGTCTGCATATATGTCTGTGTGTCATTTATGTACCTGGGTGCCCTTGGAGGCCAGAGGAGGATGTTGGATCCCCTGGAATTGGAATTACAGTTGTAAGCTTCTAGGTGGGTGCTGGAAATTGAGCTGGGTCCTCTGGAAGTGCTGCCAGTGCTCTTAACCACTGATGCATCCCTCCAGCCTCCATTAGTTTATGCTGTCATTTGAATTTACTTAAAAATGTTCAACCCATACCTGCTGTATCCAGTAGGGTAGCCACATGGAGCTGTTTACATTTCAATTTAAGCTGTCATTTTTTTGGGGGGGGGTAATAAACTGTTAACTATGAGTACAACACGCTTTCTGTGTTCTATGACTCTTAGTGAATCACGGAACCCCAGAGTGGCCAAAAAGGTCTCCAACTGGACCAGGGGAGTGACTTGCCCAAGTCTTGCAGGCTAGCAAGTGGTGGGTCTAGGAGAAAGGCTCAGACCTTTAGCAATAGTGGGGTAGGAGGAAGCAGAGTTGAAAGAGATGTGTGTGTGTCTATGAGTGTGCTGAGATCTGATGAAGGTGGGGCTATACATTGTAAACAAGTTTAGTTTTATTTAAAATCTTTTCGGGGCAAGCATGATATGCAGAGCATTGCTGTAGGCATGGATGAGGTGGACCATGGAATGTGTATGTGGGACAGAAAACAAAAGAGAAATACATGTAAAGTTGATGATTTTGGGTGAATGAAGAGCTGAGGAACATTAGCCATGCACGAAGCAGCTTCTCTACCAGACATCCCACCAAATCCTTTAATAACTCCACAAAGCATGCACTGTAATTACACCCTCCCTTTATCTGAGGGGGAAACTGAGAGACAGAGAGGCTAGTCACTTGCCTGGGGTCATCCAGATAGTAATTGGCCGAGTAAGGCTTTGAGTCCATGTGGCTCAGACATAAGAGCAGACTCATAGGCTCTAGCTTTGTGCACAGCGGTGCATCTGCAGAGACAGCAAAGCTCAAGGACCATTGTTTCAGGTGTGTGCATAGCATAGGCAGAGGCTAGCAATGCTAATACAGAGACCACAGCACTAACTAACTACTGCCTCTCATGCCTCCCTATATGCAAGTTCATGCTTTCCCTTTCACATGATCAGATAGCACTCTCCACTTTGTCCTGAAGGGGAAAATGAGGAAGTGACAACAGTATTAAGCAATTAAAATATACAGGGCCACTTACTTTCTGGATTCTTTCTCTGTCTCTATATCAGTGCTGTGGAACACTGTCATCTAGGTATGACATGACGGCTGCTCTCTTGAGATTTTAGCAGTTGTTCTCTCTGTCTCTGCCCCCCCCCCCCAGACCTGCACAAGAATGGGCCCATTAAACCTTCATCATGATGCTGGGAGAGTGGCTACAAGAGGACCAGCCCTTCCCCAAAGATGTGTAAGCTTTTATTGGTTACTAGGAAAGAGGCATTTTCTTCACTTGTGTAGCTCTTTGTAAACTGCCCATGCTCCTGTAACCCTAAACAAACTCACCAGTTTATAAGGTAGACTTGGGTGGAAGTACATCTTGGGTATGTTGTTGGTGCCCTATGTGGAGTGAATGACATTTGTTCATCTCCCCAGGAAATGTTCCCACATTCCCTGACATACATACTTAAGCCTCACCTGATGATCCTATAAATCAGTGTCTGTTATTATCAACTCCATTTACAGATTAACAAACTGAGGCTCCAAGAAACTATATTACCTGTCCATAATGTGTTCACTGTCCCATAGTCAGTAAACTGCACAACCACAATTTGAGGGAAGCTTCCAGAACATATTAATATATTAATAGCAATAAATCAAGTTGCCAGCTTTGACTATATCCATGCCCCTCTCCCCAAGGTGGGTGACGCTAGTATAAATTCCCGGAAAACCTGGGGAAGGTCTTGATGACAAGGCTCCTGTCTGTCCTTTGCCAAAGTGTACTGGTTATTTCTCTAGTAACTGTGACCAAATGCCTGCTAAGAAACAACTGCAGTGAGGAAGAGTTTATTTTGGCTTACAGTTTTAGGGGCTACAGAACTTCACAGTGTGGGTGGGAGTGTGGAGGAGCGTGAAGTGGCGGCAACCTGTGACTGAAGCCAGGAAGCAGAGCTCTAGGAAGTTGGGCTAAGCTATAAAGGCGCTCCCTTACTGATCCACTTCCTCTAGCAATGCTGCTTCTTCTTTTGTTTGTTGGTTTTTGTTTGTTCTGAGACAGGGGTTCTCTGTGTAGCCTTGGCTATCTTAGGTTTGCTTTATCTTGAAAGGCTCTACAACGTTCCCAAATTGTGTCACAAACTAAAGACCACATTTTCAAGTACACGAGTCTAAAAGGAACATTTCACACTCAAACCATGACAAGTGACTGCAATTTTCTCCATCCTGAGCACTTAGCAATTTGCACTTCATGATCTTTGCAGATGGGCAGCATCATGACTTGCTTTAGCCAATGAACGATAAAGAAAAGGGACAGCTTTCCAAAAACAATCTTTGTTATGCTTTTCGGTACCAGCAGGGTCCTGCAACGGTGTATGTGTGTTAAAGGCTTGTACTCATGTGGCACTCCTTGGAGCCCTACAAGAGGTCTGTAGTTCACTGGTGTATGCATCTGAAAGGCTGTGACCCCCACCTGTCCTCACAGCTTCTCTGCTTCCCTCCTTGCCAGGGCCATGAGCAGCTTGCTCTGCCATGTGACGTACAACCATGCCAGAGGCCCAAGGCAATGAGGCTGCTGACTCTTGACCTACACCTTTAAAACCGTGAACTAAATGAGCCCCTTATTTTGTCAGTTTATGGCAATGGGCATTTAAGGATAGTGACGTAAAGCCAGTGTGGCCTTTCTTAGAAAACTGCTGCAAAGTGAAAGGAATATAAGAACTCCTTTTCAGATTACTGATATGCTTTATAACATATAGAACTCTTAGAAAGAACTTATAGGTGAAAAAACTGGGTAAGGCCATGATGGGTGATAGATTGAATACTCCTAAACATCTAAAGACAGGGAAGAGAGAAAAGGTGACAGGTGCAAAACTTACCTCGGAAACTGGAAAGCAAGTGAGGAAACTGTCATCTCACCCACAAAAACCATGAAGCCTAAGTGGGCAGATGAGAGATACTAGAAACCAATAGCCGAGTCCCCATCAGGACCAGGCAACACGGGATTTTCCCATCAGGCCAGGTTAGGGCTGTTGCAAACCCTGTGATTCTCCTCCCCCTCTGTGCTGTCACTCCTCCAAGTGACTGGGGGCTTAGTCTGTAAACAGGGTAGATGGAAAAAGTTGCTGGCCTTGGGGACAGCAGGCCCACCTGAGGATGAAGGAGGAGATCCCAAGCTCCATGCAGGGTCGGCATGCATCATGCTGACTGCCAGCTCCAATCTCTTCCCCACATAGCTGCTAGACTCTGGCAGCCTGGCCTTGACCCCCCCAGTCAGGAGGTGGGAAGACTTTTCTCAGGGGACCTGACCAAGCCCCAGAGAAAGAAGGAGAGATGTTGACATTTGGCATTCTTCAGCATGCAAGGCAAGACAAACCACTTGTGTGCTGGGCATGGTGGCACAAACCGTATTCCCAGGACTCAGGATGTGGAGGCTAAATGACCAAAGGTTCGAGGTCATTCATAGGTACACAGCCAGTTCCAGGCCAGCCTGGGCTACCATGGACCCTTGCCTCAACCAACCAATCAACTAAAAAAAAAAAGATGCAAATGGTGAGTGGTGTGTGCACGCGTGTACATGCATGTGAGCAAGCGGGGGTAGGTTATGGTTAATGGAGTTTTAATCAGCCATAAAGAAGAACAGTATTAGGTCATTTGTCATTTACAGGGACATGGATGGGCCTGGAGAACATATTAAGTCAGACTGAAATAGAAAATATTGCACTTTTCTCTCATACGGGCAATCAGATATATACATAATGAAAGTCAAGGAGGATTATTAGGAAAGAAGATGTGAAGATAACAGGAGGAAGAGGAGGGAGGATGATGTGGGGTTGGTGATGAAAGTCCAAGTACATATGAGTGGAAATCTTGTGAACATATAGCTTTGCACACTGGATATGTTCTAACACACACATATGTATGTGTGCATATATACACACATATTTGTAATATATATGTATATTTGAATATAGAAATGCAAACTTGCCTGGACATGTACAGCTCTATGCTACCTGATGCACAAGCTGCACTAGTGATGAGGTCTGTTTAAATTCAATAACTTAAAAACTCAGCTTTGGCCTTGGGAAACAACACAGTTGGTAAATGCCTGCCACTCAAGTACAGGGACCTAAGTTCAGATTCTAGAACCCACATAAAAAGCTAGTGGGAGGTGGGGGTCAGAGACAGGTAGATCCCTGAAGCTCATTGGCCAGGTAGACAGCCTAGTCAGATTAACAAGGTTCAGGTTGACCGAGAGAGTCCGTCTCAAAAGTTAGAGGGGGTGGGCAGCAAGGTGCCTCAGCAGGTGAAAACCAAGACTGAGGACCACCGTTCGATCCCCAGCACCTATATGGCAGAAGGAAAGAACCGACTCCTGCACGTTGTCTTCTGACCTCTGCATACATGCTGTGGCATGGGTATACCTGCATACACACTCCCCACAAATAAATACACTTAAGATCCATCAGCCTCAGGTGTATGTATGTACCCTACCACCACAACTGAAGACCAACAATAAAAAACAAACAAACAAAAAAAGCAAAACCAACCAGCCAGCTAAAGAGCCAACCAACCTAAAACCTGGCTCCTCAATCATGTTAGAGTCATTTCAAGTGACCAAGAACATATGAGGCTAAGGGCTACTATACTGTATAGCAGAAATAAAATTACTAGCAGTACAGAAAGTTGGGCCTGGAGATGCAGCTCAGAGGTAGAATGCTTGCCCAGAATCCTTCAGTGAAGGGCTGGAGGCGTGGCTCACTGGGAGAGCACTTGTCCAGCATGTAGCAGGCTTCCAGTTCTATCCCCAGGAGTGCAAACTAAAGGGGTAGTGAGTAGCACATTATATTCTCTCTGCACACCTTTCACTTCCTCTGCTTTGCAATACTTTGCACTCCATCTCACTGCATAACACAGCTTCCTGGGTAGTGAGTTCAGGGGCATATCCTCGGAACATTCATTAAACAATGGACTTGTTTATATACTTTCCCTTCGTATGGTCCAAGTAGAAACAAATTAGATTGCATCTTCCCTCATTTGGGCCCTCTTCTTAGTACTCAACAGACATCCTATCTGGGCATTTTTGTTTCTGCCACTAGAACTTCTGAAAGGCATCCGGCAGCCAAATGTGCTTATTTAACTTTTAGCCCTTTAAAATGAACTCAGACTCTTATGTCAGTTCAAGTGCTAATCAGCCATGCATGTCTGGAGCTCCCATATAATGCAATGCAGAATCAGAGAGTTTGCACAGGACAGAAAATTGTTGCTGGACAGCATACACTAGAGAACGTGCTGTGGCGGCACCTTAAGCACCCTCCCGTGCTTACTGAATAAACAGATGAATGAATGATGTGTGGGGAAGAGAATGAATGAACGACCTATGAAGTCGGTCAGCATAGTTCTCCCCGCCCAATGCAGCCTCCTGTGAGACCCTACCTTGGCCTCCGGATCTGTACGGAAGAGCCCCTCAAGCACTTGCAGGGCATCCAGGACCCCGTGGTCTGGGCCCTTGCAATGGGACAGCAGGCGGCGCACGTCAGCAGGGGCCACGAACTGCTTGGAGATCTGGTTGGTGATGCGGACCGGCAGGCAGGCATTGGCCAGTAAGTGGCCTGGGCGGAAGTGGTAGGCGAATTCTCGTGGGCAGGCAGGGTGGGAGTGGGTCAGCTGGCACTCAGACACCACGAGTCGATCCCGCAAAGGGCTCAGCTTGACAGTGATGAAGGCCGGGCAGCTGGGCTGGGGAGGCCTGCAGGGGGAACCACCAGCGCCTCTGTCACAACCCTTTGTGCAGTCTCAATTCTGTTTGTCCCCCACCCCCACTATTAAGTTTCAAGGACAGAGTGGAGAGGCTTAAGAATATACCAACTGGCTGAATTTGTACACGTTTCTGTTTCATTTTTCTCTCTATGGTAAAACGGAAGTGATAGAGTTTTCCTCGTAGGATTCTTGTGAAGATAAAAAAGAATTGGTATGCTTAAAACTCTCAAAAGACTGAAACAGCATCTACAACATAGTAACCACTACACGCTGGTAAAGCCTTTATCCACACACCCAGCTCTGCCCCAAACCACCTCATACCTTGTTATATTACTGCCAGAAATTTTTAGCAATAAAATACTTGAGGGGCTGGAGAGCTGGTGCAGTGTGTAAAGACACTTGCCACCAAGCCCGATTACCTACGTTGGATCCTTGGAACCCACCAGTTGGAAGAAGGGAACAGACTCCTGCAAACTGTTCTCTGACGGCTACACATGTGAGCACATACACATACAATAAGTAAATAAATGTAATAATAATAATAACAACAACAACAACAACAACAACAACAACACTTCGGATTGTCTTGTACCTGTTTTTTGGCTTCACTATACCATATCCAGATGAGGCCTTAAGGAATTCTCCCTTCCCTCTGTCCTCAGAGGCAACCACAACCTGTAATTATGGCTTTTGTCTTGCCAAGTTTTCAAAACCACAAACAATGGATGGTATGTTTCTGTTTCTAAACTTTGTATATCCAGCTGCTCTACTCTGGCTAGAGACAGGAAGGTCACCTGAGTCCAGGAACCCCAGACTAGACTGGGCAGCACAGCCAGACCCATTCTTAAATAAACCAACAAACTAAACAAACAAACAAACAAAAAAACCCCTCATAAATAGAGACTGACAATAGTGTCCACAAGGATATGCAGCACCTGCCACTGATGTGTCAAAGACACTTTGAAGACTCAGGGTGGTACAAGTCTATGGAGTCCCACACCTTATGATCCCCATCAACATGACTGTCTGCATGTGGGCACCACAGGACTATGCATACCAGCCAGAACCTGAAACCCAGATAAACAGCCACGGGTCAAGAAACAGGCTTTAAAAAAAAAAAAGGTAACACTTAACAACATGAAGAACCAACTACCCATTACCATATCCAACATGGATGTACCGCAACAACGCCTGGAACACAAGAGCAATCCGTTGTGGGCTCCCCATCCACATTAAATTCAGCGGTAGATTGAGTTCACTTCAACTTCTAGACAGCGGTGGCTTTTGAGTGGTTAACCTCAGGAAGGAAGATGTGGGGACTTTGGAGACCTGGTCAAGTGCTAGTTTTTTGTTTGTTTGCTTCTGTTTTTTTGAGACCGGTTTTTGTCTAGCCTTGGCTGTCCTAGAACTCGTTCTGTAGACTATGCTGGCCTCGGACTCACAGGAGTTGTAGGTTTTTAAAATTTTTTTTATTTTTTATATGTATTTTATTTTGGGCAAAGTCATCATGTTAAACATGCATAGTGTATATATTTTCCTGGGGAAAACCTTTGTTTTGTAGTAGTACAGTGGGAAAACTGATACCCCCTCACACTGTCCACATCCTAGTCATTAGAACTATATGTATCACCTAATGTTGTTCAAGAGAATTTTCAGATGTGATTAAATTAAGTCTATTGAGATGAGACAATTATGGATTGTAGTGGGTGAGAGAGGTCTGATACATCACCAGGATCTTTATAAGGGAGAGAAGAAAGTCAAACATTCAGAGAAGGAACTAAAACATTTGTGTGGCTTGTGTGGGCATCAGAAGCCGAAAGGATAGAGAAGACTCCTCCCTGTACCTCCAGGGAATCAGAAATTCAAGGTCACCCTCAGCTATATAGCAAGCTCAAAGTTATTCTGGTCTATATGAGGCCCTGTCTCACAAAAAAAAAAAAAAAAAAAAAAAAAAAGTTTAAGCCATCAAATTTGTGCTAGTTGGTCACAAAATAGAAGACAAAGCCAGGCAGTGGTGGTGCATACCTATAATTCCAGCACTCAGGGGGTAGGGGCAGGCAGATGTTTGTGAGTTCAAGGCCAGCCTGGTCTACAGAGTTCCAGTATAGTGAAAGCTACACAGAGAAGCCCTGTCTTGAAAAAAACCAAACCAAACCAAAATAGAAGATAAATACAATAGACATCTTTTGTGCTTCCTCTGAAGACTGTAGATTTTCCCAGGCTTTCCACTCGCTGACTACTGCTGCACTCTATAACCCTTATATCTATTAAGAGACTTCCCAGTTGTTCACCTCAGTAGAAACTCCTAGAAACCTCTCTGTGGGAGTGTTTGGAATAGTGGCTCTAAAAACTGCAGAGCACAGCCTGCTTCGTAAGGTCAGTTTCAGGAGTTATAATGAGTATTGTAAAGAACTAATGTTAACAGGAAATACAAACCAGTATTTTCTTAATTAATAAGAATAATATTGACCTCTTTCTGAAAGAGGGTTCAGCAGAATTTCTCTATGTAGTAGTGTGACATTAGCATTTCCCCCACTCTGACAGGAAGTTTTACCTATAGAATAGTGGTTGGCAAACATTTTCTGCTAAGGGTGAGATTAGTAGATATACTGTAAACAGGCATATGCAAATGTATGCAAATGAACAGTGTGGCCTTGTTTCAATAAAACTTTATAAAAATGAGTTTCAGGTTGGATGAGCCCAAAAGCTTCTTAGCTTGGTAGCCCTTGTAACATACAGAGCTTGCTATGTAGTCAGGAGGTCATGGTACCTTGTAGTCTAGTATCTATCAGTAGTGAATGCCCCCAAATGGTTTTCCATTGTCTCCAAATCATTCCTGAGACAGGTGATTGTCCTTAGCATCGATAACATAATGAAAACTTTCCATGAGACACCTCTTTTCCCCCACATGCATACGCAGGAGCTCAGCAGATTAAAAAGAAAAAGAAAAATCAAATAATCGACTTTCCCCCTTATTTAAAATAACAAAATATAAAGTTAGAAATGTAAACCTATTTTGGTGTTTGAGACAAAAATCATGCTGTGCAACCCAGGCTGGCCTTGAACTTACAACCTCCTCATCTCAGTGCTGAGATCAGAAAAAAAATTAAGTATACAAATTTATAATAAATAAAAAAACCAAACATATAGGCCCCACAGTGGTATCAGGTGAAAGCAACATGCAGCCACATTTGCTCTACCAAAAATGGCACATTCCCAAGATTCCAAGGAGAGTTCATAGTCATTTGTTGGAGTCTGGTCTGGTCACTTTGAAACTGGGTGGTTTCTGCCTCTAGGTCAGATCTTCATTCAGGGGATGCCACCATGTCTGTGAAGCATCCATCTTGCCAGAAAACACATCTCTCTGGGGTCCTAGAATCTCATATGACAAAACACAGATGCCTCAATGTGCCATTTTTCATAGAGTAGGGGTGGGTGATGCCAGCACCCTCGAAGGCAAACTCCATGTGGACAGGAATTACCCATTTTACCCTGTTCACTTACAGCAGCACTTGGCCCTCAAAGAAGCTCAGCAAATGTTTACATTGTTTTGCCCGACATCTACTGGTTCTACCTGTAGATCCCCCAATCAAAAATCAAGTTAGTTAGAACACCCCCCTCCCCCGACATCTAAACTGCTTTACGGACACATTTTCCTTGTTATGTTCCCAGCAGTGCAACAGGGTTAAGCAGCTGCATGCAGTAGGTATTACAAGCCATGTGTATATAGGTACTTAAAGGAAGATATGCATGGGTTATATGAAAATCCTACACAATTTAAGCACCTGTGGACTCAGGTGTTCTAGAATCAATGCACAAATACCAAAGACAACCAACCCTATCCCGAGTGAATCACTGAATCCCACCTAAACACCTGGCAACACATTCAGGGACCCTTCTCATCTCGTCAAAACCACCCACCACCATGCTCTGCCTGTCCTGGTTTTGGAATGTCTCTGGACTATCCATCTTCCTTCCATCTTTACAGCCACCAGCATTCTTTCCTCTGTCATGAAACATCTTTCTTTCCTTTAACACTCACTTGGCTTACTCTTCCTTCAGACCATACCACCAGCATTATCTCCTCCAGGAAGTCCTTTCTGATGAATACGAGGTTAGGATAGATTCCAACACATACTAGGGTGATGGTGTAAAGGATGCCTGTGTGTATCCTATGCTCCCCACTACATCTCAAGACACACAGACTGCACATATGAGGGGTTCAGAACAACGTTCTTGACTGCACTAACAGGTTGATCCCCAGAACCAAGAGACCATCAGGGTAATGGAACACTTGACTCCTATACTAACAATCCGTGAGTGAATACAGATGGGTGGGGCCTGGAGAGATGGTTCAGCGGTTAAGAGCACTGACTGCTCTTCCGAGGTCCTGAGTTCAATTCCCAGCAACCACATGGTGGCTCACAATGTGATCTGATGCATACTGTATACATAATAAATAAATCTTAAAAAAAAAATAGATGGGTGGGTCAAGATAGGACAGGAATTAAAAGCATAAGCTTTGTGGTCAACACTTGGGGCCAAGTCTTGGCTTTCCCACAGTAGCTGGGCTATTTACTGTGTGTGTGGGTCTTTTAACTACTCTGTTCCTTGGTTTTCTGATCTGGAAACTGGGGCTGACATACTACCATTCTTCCAGGCTTGATGAAAGGAGCTAAATGGTGTACAATGGTTAGAGAGGGGTGAGCAAACATTTAACAAATGGTAGTTGCTATTGCCATAACTTTTTTCCCCCCAAAAGGTTGCAGTTTTTATCTGTTTGGTGTTTCCCTCATGTTTATTCTTAAAATTTAAAATGTGTGTTAGGGTAGGTGTGAGGCTCAGAGGATAACTCGCGGGAACCATTTCTTTTCTACTATCATCTGGATCCCTGGGATCAAACACAGGTGGTCAGGTTGGTAGCAAGTGCCATTACTCACTGAGCCATCTCACTGGTCTGATATAATTGTTGTTCCACTTGCAGAGTTTAAAGACTTTGTGCAGTTGAAGGCTGGGGCATGATGGGAAATGTTGAGAAATACTGCCCTACAGAGAAAAATGTGAGGGGAAATGACACTGGTGCTGGAGAGCTGGAGCTGTGTGGAGAGCAACTTAAGGTCATTGCATCTCTGGAAAGTGGGATATTAAAACACTCCCCAGATACTCAGCCTCCTCCTTGGTCTCTGTATCCTCTTCTCTAGGCCACACCCAAATGGGGGAGACTTCCCTAAATCAGCACTGACTCTGCTTACAGCCTTTTGGAACTTCTCAGTATCCTAAGGATGAAGCCCCAGTCCCTGGACTCCGTCCTGCTACAGACTTCAAGCCATGGCCTGTCCCTAGACTGTGGTACCAGAGAGACCCTCTTTGTGCAACTGGGTAGGACAGGTACAGCAGCTCAAAAATGATGAACTCAAGTTACTGTCCCCAAACTAGCCATCAATCCCCCCCGCCCTACAGAGTTCTCCACCCAGAAAGCAATCTTTCTGTCCACTGGGTCATCAGGCTCAAATTTAGGAACATGTTCTCTCTCCATAGCCATACCCCCTGCCCAGTGGACCATCCCTAAGATTTCAAAGACAAGATGGCTCAGTGGGTAAACATGCTTGTCACACCAAGCCTAAGGGCCTGAGTTGGATCCCTGGTACCATATAGAGGAAGAGAATTGACTCCCTCAAGTTGCTCTCTGACCTCCACACCTAGATTGTGGCTTGCTCCCCATTTCTTACCAAATACATACACGTTAAAACAAGGTTTTAAGTAGAGTGGACCACTTTCCTTTTCTCCACCCTCAACTTGATTCTCACTACTATACGTGGCTGTTTGAAATTTCTCCCTCCCTTTAGGCTTTTGTCTCCTTGGTTAGATTCTGAGTAGCTCAAGAGCTCAGATAATAAACTCTGGTCTCAAAACACACAGTATTCACCTCAGGAAATGGTTGTTAAATGCTGAATTGGGTCCTCCTAGCAAAGGCAGATTATTGGTCAGTCCTGTCCTTCTTGCAAGTGCCCCCTCTCTAGACAGCTGGGTGAAGACACATGCTCGATGCTACTCTGGTATTAGACCTCTCGGTTCTACTTCCAGAATAAGGAAGAAACTAGAGCGCACCCCCAGAACAAATGTTGAAATAGCTCAGGTAAGAACAGCCGTGGACTGCCTACTCTATGTGGGATGCTCTTGCAAACAATTGACAGGTATCAATTCATTTATTTAAAACCTATGACATAGATACCTCTGTGCTCCTTGTTGTCCAAATGAGTAAACTGAGGCTCAGGGAGGTGAGGTTGTTTCTTCCATGACTGTAATCCCAGGTAGACACCAACTCCGAGCCTATAATCCTACTCTGGTAACTATGATCACTTAATTGGCAGCCCAGGATGCCAGGCATGGGGTAAATGCCTTCTTATGCATGCACACATTTCCTCACAATGGTCCTCAGAAGCAGGTGTTCCTGTGATGGGCCCATTTCAGGGATGTGAAAACTTGAGTCTGGAGGTGTGAAACCCACTGCCCAATGGTACCCCATTTTAGTAAACAGTAAGAGTTGGAGTCTGGCAGACCAAAGGCACAGCCTGTATTTTTATGTACTCTCCTCTTACCCATAGCTTCAAACTAATCTTCTCAAACTCTCTCTCACACACAGGTACCAGACAGGCAGGAAAAAAACAGTGGCAGCTCAGAGCATGATTCAGTAAAGAGAAGTAGTATAGGGGACAAATGGGAACTGTAAAGGCCTGTCTCAGCAGCTGACCATTTGCTATACAGAAGCATGGTGTTGTTTCGTCCTATATTCAAGGAAGACTGGAGACATCTCAGCGACAGCTTCCCTAGCTCCAAGTGGCTCTCTCTGACTGTCAACCAATCCTTTGGTGGCAGTACCCATCTGCCAGGACCTACCTGCAAGCTTATTCTTTTAACCTCAATCTTCCTGGCCAGTCAGGAAGTCCAAGATGGGCAGAATTTAGTTTAAAATATCCCCAGCTCCTATCACAGAACCTGGCTCTGCATTGGACAGAGATATCTTCCTGTCTTGTGGCTTTCCTCGCAGTTCAGACTTCCAGGCTGGTTTTTTGTAGGTGTTCAAAACCTGGCCCTTTCAGTTCCCTGGTTGGCTCTGGGTATTTGGCTAACCAGTTCCCTCATTTCCTTTTGGCTTGTTTCAATAAGTGCCTCACTCTCTCCAATGGCCTATGTTAGACCCTGTATATCAAGCGTGGGTTGTTCTGTAGTGAGTATATTTGTTTCCTGGCTTAACCTCTGTTCCTTGATTCTGTCTTACCTGGCCTCTCTGTACTTGGCAGTCAGTGGGCCTCTCTCCCTGGTATTGAATCTGTGGGTAGGAGGCTCTCTGTCTGGACCACCCTTGTTCCCCTCCCCCTGCAGGGTCACAGCTCAGGCTCACGCACCACGCTGTGGACTGGTTGGGCATGCGCACATCCTTGCACACCAGCAGCACGTAGCTGTACTTGAGCACGTGGATAAGCCTGTAGAGTGGGGGCGTGTTGGCCCACGGGCTCCGTGCCACATGTGTGGAGCTCTTCACCGAGAAGACCACCAGCCGCTGCTGGCACCACTTGTCGAAGAAGCGGCTGAACTCAGCCCAGGAGAAGAAGGTTCGATCCAACAATTCCTGTTCTTCCTTCTGCACTGCTGTGCCTGGTGGGGGTTCTGTCAGCTCCATCCTGGGGCCCTGAGCGGAGGTGGGGAGAAGAGCTGGGCATCAGACCCATTCCTACCTGGGCTACCCCGTTTTTTTTCCCTAGTCACAGACTGTCTGATCAGCTACTGGTGCCTCAGCTACGTCTCTGGGCAGATCAGAGTGGTTTCATTGTCTGTTTTCTAGAAAGGACTCTCCATGCCATTTTTTATGGTCCACCTGTTGCTTCCCTAGGTTCAGCTGGCACTTCATCAATTTCAATTCTAGTCCTAGTTGCTTTAGATGTGGCCTCTAGGGACAAGTTGAATCAGTTCTAAAGATTTTGCCTTCAGCTCAGCTGTGGACGTCTTTGTAGATGTATTCCTAGCTTCTGGCTCGGATGTCTCCTATCCCTGGTGATAACTTCTAGCAGCCACACTGGTCTGGAACTCCCTTTTCCTACAAGTCTACATTTGACCGTAACTCGTATTTCCCTTTCTACACTTTGGCTTCCTTCTCTCTAGATGTGTCAGATGTGCAGCTGTTGCCCCCTCAGATACAACCGCCTTGAACTGCTTGCTACATTGGTCTGTGGCTTATGCTTCCCAGAGATGCTCGTAACCCCATATGCGCTCCCTATGTTCAGTTACTGATTCTATGCCTACAGAGGTGTGGCCCACTTGTGGCAAACTCAACTCAGAAGTGTCAGAATCATCTTTGGTCCATACTCCTCCTAAGATTTACTCTGTTCCTGGGCCAACTTGCAGGCCCTTCTTCCCAGCAAGAGCTACAATTCTCAAAGTGTACCTTCCTTCTGGACTTGGCTCCTCGTCCTTAGATGGGCTTCTTCGCCCCTAATGTTTGCCTCCCCCCCCCCTACGTCCCTTTGAGCCTTCCCTCGCTCGCTTAGCACCTTCTGCCTGGTTCCCAGCTCACAAGAACCTCCCAGCCCATCTCTCCGCTGCCCCTCCCGGCCTTGACAGTCCCACACAGCGGTGCTTCTCCACTCCCCAAGCTTTGCACCCTTCCCGCCCCCCTCCCCCTCAACTTACCTACCCAACCCGAAGCGGCGTCCACCTCCCACAATGCCTCGCGCCCAAGCCCGGCCCGGCCCTTGCTCCCGGGATGCTCCGCGCGGTATCCCGCCTTTCTTCTCGCAGTGCCTGGCAAGGTGGCTTTTCACCAAGCCTTCTCTTCTCCCCGCCTGTCACCCGTACGACCTCGCAGCCTCACCAGCCCATCCACAGGGAAGACAGGCTGGAGGCCGCTTCCCAGCATGCCGTGCGGGAGAGCGCCCCTCCCCTCCGCACTCTGTCCCATTTTTCCAGGCTGCCTCACGCTTCGGAGACTACAACTCCCAGCAGCCTTCGGGCGATGGTGACAGCGCGCGCTACGCTCAGGACCCGCCTTCAGCCGTCTCCGCCTCCGATCCCGCCCGCCAAAGTCTGCGCGCGAAATCCGTGTGGCGCGAATTTGGGGCTTTCGGGTCTGCGTAGCCGAGCGAGCGAGCGAGTGTGGCGTCCGGCTAGGTGACTGGAGAGACAAGTGGGTCCATGTGCACGTGGCTGTGGCTAGGACTGGGGCTGCGGGTCAGCGAGCATGCCGCGCGCTTGTCGCCGGTGAGCTTCGCTAGTCCAGGGGTGCGGGCGGAGGAGCGGGTGTGGGGACATCGCGGCGGCCGAGGGCGCAGGGGAGAGGGCAGCAAGGAGCCGGGGTGGAGGAAGAGCCACCGACTGACTGGTGGACCCAGGAGGATGGAAGCGCCGGCCTCTGCCGCGGACTGGTGGAGACCTGGAAAGGGGCGGAGCCGGGCGAAAGGCCGGGGGTGGGCGTGGCCACCGGAATTAGTTGTGCCCCGGGAGCAGGGGCGGCCTGGGGCTGGAGGGAAAGGTTTCCGTGTGTGGAGTTTATAACACAACGGCAGAGCCCGCTGTCAGTCAACGTAGGATGCTAGATGTAATGGGACGCTTAGGGAGAGAACAGGGTGACGTCACTGGTCAGCTTGAGGTCTCGAAGACGAGAGAAGCTTGGCGTGATGAGTGTCAAGAGACAGGAAAGAGGTGAGCTTGGCTCCCAAAAAGGGACACGAGGAACACGGGGTCCTGGCCTGGGCACGGGTGGACAAGACTGGAGATCTGGAGGTGAGAGGCCTGTAAACACTTAGGGGGGAGGGTCAGGTCTTGTTACTTAACTTGTGTGGAGTTGAGGAGGCAGAGAAACTTGGGCAGGGAGAGCAGAAGGACGTTGTCAAGGCAAGAGAGACATTTGGAAAGGGAAGCTGGCATTTGGCAACCAAGGAGGGTTTGGGATGTATCTTAGTGATAGAGCGCATGCCTAGCAGCACCAGTGCTAGTCGTGGAGTGGAGTGGGAGTGGAGACTAAAGAAACTTAACTCTCAAAGAAAGAATGAAAACATGAAAGAGGAATCTATCTGCATGTCCTCAGCAAATTTTTCATATTAGATGGAAAACAGACACCACTGAGAAAGACTTCCCTTTTCTGGTTTGGAAATTTTATGCCTTAATAGTAAGTCTTAAAGTTCCATATTGGTTTTTAAAATTGGGTGTTTTTCCCGAAGAGGAAATTCATGTTTTGTGTGTGTGTGTGTGTGTGTGTGTGTGTGTGTGTGTGTGTATGTATATATGTTACACTAGGTGTTGTGTGTGTGTGTGTAATGTGTACGGGAATCCAGGACCATGTGTACAGATACCACTCTCTACTTTATTGTGTTCAAACAGGGTCTCTCATTGACCCTGAAGCTCAGTCACTCTTCTGGCTAAGCTGGCTGGCCGACCAGTGAGCTTCTGGGATCTGCCTTTCCACTTGTCTCCACCCCACAGTGCTGGGCTCACAGGCATGTATAGCCATACCTGACATTTATTTATTTTTAACATGGGTGCTAGGGATTCAAACTCTTGCTTTTTTTTTTTTTTTTTTTTTTTTTTTTTTTTTTTTTTTTTTTTTTTTGGTTTTTCGAGACAGGGTCTCTCTGTGCAGCCTTGGCTGCCCTGGACCTGCTTTATAGACCAGGCTGGCCTCGAACTCACAGCGATCCACCTGCCTCTGCCTCCCGAGTGCTGGGAGTGTTCTCTTGCTTTTATAGGAAGTGTTCTTACCGGCTGAGTTCTCTGTAGCCTGATTGCATTTGTTCTTTTATTTCCTTAGGAAGGGTCCTGTCCTCTATCCCCAAGTCTTAGTTTCTGCCTAGCCAGTATCTTTAGCAGGTTTTGGATTTCTTTTTCAGGGACAACTGATGAGAAAGAAAGAACGAGAGAGAAAAGGAGAATTCTGCCGCCACCATGCAGAGAAGCATTAGGTAAGGCCCCTGCCATGCTCCAGGCACTTTGTGTTGTGACGTTTTCCTGGGAAAATGAGAACTAACACTCATCCCAGATAGGGCACCGATGACAAGCTAAAGAAGTGATTCTATCCAAGTTTAGCTTAGTGAACCAGTGAGTTTATTGGTATCACTTATAGGAAAGTTGGTGCCTCAGAGGCAGCCACATCACTCCAAAGCGCACTCCAGCATGGGTGATGACTCTTCTTCAAGGTTGCATCCCTAGAGCTCCCCGTTCAACTGCTGACAGCTCTGCTGAAGAGTCCTCTCACCCCCCAGCAATTGCTGACTGCTTGTGTAAACACCTTGGGAAGGCGCTTGTGAGTCTTGTAATCTGAACCTCCTCAGTGTCTTTAGCTTCCTGATTCTTTTTTTAAAAAAAATATTTATTTATTTTTAAATATTTATTTATTTATTATGTATACAGTATTCTGCCTGCATGTACACCTGCAGGCCAGAAGAAGGCACCAGATGTCATTGTGGATGGTTGTGAGCCACCATGTGGTTGCTGGGAATTGAACTCAGGACCTCTGGAAGAGCAGTCAGTGCTCTTAACCGCTGAGCCATCTCTCCAGCCCCTGCTTCCTGATTCTTGAGTTCCCTTCTCCCTGCCAGAGGGAGTAGTGTCTGTATAATACACTTTCCAAGCCCTGGGCTTTCGACTTCAAATCTACCTTTTGGGATAAGACCTTGACTGAGACTTCAGCCTGAAGGTTCCTAGAATTGAGCAGTCTGGAAAATGGGAAGTGGCCCATGGAAAGAAGGTGATGACTTTAGTCAATTTGTTAATTTTTGTTGCAGGGTATTGATCCCTAAGGCAGGGGTTCTCAGTCTTCAGTTTTGCTCCCTGGGAGCATGTGGCGATGTCTGGAGACATTTTTGGTTCTGATGGTTTGGGGGTGGGGTGGGTGGGAGGTGGCTGTGAGATCTGCTTTTGATATCTAGTGGACAAAAGTTAGGCATACACTGACTCTCCCTTGGTGCACAGGACCGCCTCAGTGCCGCTTGAGAAACCCTGCACTAGTGCAAGGTGGCTTTTGGAACAGCAGAGAGGAAGACACTTGGTTTCCATAGTGACAGGCTTGGTTAGATCCATCTGTCAAAACACTGTCACTGTCTGTCTCCCCATGGTGAGCTCTTTGACACTGTTACCCTCAGGCTGGCTCTCCCAAGATTAGCAGCCCCAGGGAAGAGAGTACCTCTCTTCCTTACTTATATATTTTTTTAAATTTATTTTTAATCTTTCTCTCATCCATTGCATCCCGACCACAGTTTCCCCTCCTCCGTTCCTCCTAGCCTATGTACTCTGTACTTCCCCTCTCCCTCAGATCCATTCTTCTGTTTCTCTTCAAAGTAAGAGCAGGCCTCCCAGGGAAGTTAACAGAAAATGGCATAGCAAGTTACAAGTCTAGGCACAAACCCTTATATCAAAGTTGGATGAGGCAACCCAGTGGGAGGAAAAGGGTCTCAAAAACAGGCAGAAGAGTCAGAGATAGCCCTCACGTTAGGAGTCCCACAGGAACGCCAAGCTACACAACTGTAACACACGTAGAGGACCTAGCTCAGGCCGTACAGGCTCCGTGATTGCCACTTCAGGTTCTGTGAATCCCTAGGAGCCCTGTTTTGTTGATTTCTGGGGGTTGTGTTCTCCTGTGTCCTCCACCCTTCCTCCCTTCTAGTTCCAATAATCCTTCCTCCCCCTCTTTTGTGCATTTCCCCTGGCTCCACTTAGTGTTTGGCTGTGGGTCTCTCTACATCTGCTTCCATCAGTTGTTAGGTGAAGCTTTACTGATGATGATAGGGCTAGGGACCAATCTGAGTGTGAGCATAGCAGAATATTGTTATGAATCATTTTATAGCCTTTTTTTTTTTTTTTTGCCAGTTGTATTTGGTTCTATACTGGGTCTCTGGGCTGTCTAGACCCAGCAATATCTATAGTCAAATTTTTTGGCTTGAGACAATCGTGGTGGCTCAGGTGTGCACTGCACTGCGCTGGCTTTCCAGGCCTAGGTCATGTGCCCACGTATCATAGCTGTAAGTGTAGGCCACTCATACCATGTACTAAGAGAAAGAGGGGTATGTCAGAGAAAGGAGGGAATGGGAACTAGCAGACTCAGACCTGGACATCCTCCTTAGAAGCTTGGGAGGCACAAATCTCGTTATTCAGGTGATGGGAAGCCTGGGTATGGTCTGTCCTGGGATGACCAGTCTTTGTTCATATGCTTTCTGTTCTCTTATTTTCTTTTCTTGTCCCTTACTATTATTTTTTTCAATGCCCAGAATAGAGTAAAACCTGAGGTCTTTGCCCACGCTAGGGAAGGCCTGTCCCACTGAGCTGTCGTGTCCGTCCTCTGTCTGAGGATTATATAAAAATCGAGCCATCTGCGTGGTTGGGCGTGGTGTCTGGAGCGGCAGGCGTGGCCCAGCTGGGCAGAGCGTCGGTGCTGTTAATGGCTCACCCCTTTGTCATCCTCCAGGTCATTTTTCCAACCCGCAAAAGAGGGCAAAGCCAAGAAGCCTGAGAAGGAGACACCCAACAGCGCCAGAGAGAAGGAACCCCCTCCAAAGTATGTAAATAAGCATAAAAAGTAAACAAATACAAGTTAAAAAAAGATACAAAGAGCGCAAACTGCTCGTGCACAGGACCACAGTTTGCCTCCCAGCAGTCACATCAGGTGGCTTACGGTTATCTGTAACTCTAGTCCCCGAGTAGCTGATGCCTCTGGCTTCTTGGAACACCTATGCCCATTTACACCTATTCACACCGAGATATACCCAGAAATGAGGAGGAGGATGATGGTGATGATGGTGATGATGATGATGATGATGATGATGATGGAGGAGGAGGAGGAGGAGGAGGATGATGATGATGATGATGATATAAATCTAGGGGCTGCAGAGATGAATCAGCATTTAAGAGTACTTGCTGTTCTTCCAGAGTACCTGGGTTCAATTCCCAAGCACTTAGGTGGTGGCTCACAACCACCTGCAACTCCAGTGACAGGGGATCTGATGCCTTCTGGAGCAGTCGGCATTCATGGGGTACATAGACAGACATGTAAGTGAAGTGCCCATGCACATAAAAATAAATGAAAAAAAACAATAAAAGAGATTTCTTGACCTCTTCCCACTAATTCCTCATAAACGAGGCACTGTGATGAGTTTGCAGTGCTGCAACAAACACAGTTATTGGCACAGTAATGCCTAATGCATCTGATGGATGAGTGAGTATCTCACACTAGAGCCCCAGGCCTGTCTGCTTGCCACTGTTGGAGCTCAAGTGGCTGGCACAATGCCTGACTTGTAGTCCATACTCATTAACAAACACTTTTAGCTTATTTTTAAATAACAAAAGCGAGACTTTTATATATATATATGCACACATACATACATACACACACACACACACACATACACACACACACACACATATATTTCCTCTATATGTTGTTATGGTGGTGGTATTGCATATATGTATTTACTGAGGAAATAGCTGTCAAGTAATTTCTATGTGCCAGATACAGCTCAGGACTGTTACAATAAATTGTATTGGTTTGGCTTAGGAAGCGGATAACTGACACAGAGACACTGAAACGTACTTTAAAGCTGCAAGCACTACGGGCCAGGCAGAACCTAAACATTCTAATCTACTAGTAAAGTAAAACAAACTACTCTAAACCTCATAACATACATGTAGTCCAAGCACTTGCCTGTCCATCTAGGGCTGCTCCTCTCCCCATTCCTTGGCAACTGTCAGCTGTCTTCCCTCTCAACTGTAAATCTTGGCTCCGCCCCCTTTCCAGGAAGTCCCACTTTCTACTTCCTATCTTTCTGCCCAGCTGATTGGCTAAACCGTGCTTTACTGACAGCTGTTACTCCACTCAAGACATTCCTCCACAATTCCTCTTTTTAGTCTTAAAAAAAAAACCAACCTTTTACATATACATTTATATTATTACACCAATATACAATATATACACACAAGAACCACAGAACAATCATTATATTCATGTTATACTCACAATGTTTCGCTGTCTTCAACCCCATCAGAGACTTGAGAGAATGAGTAAAATTAATTAGCTGAGTAACTAGGAAGTACAGGTTAGCAGCTTCCAAAATGAAAAAAATGACAGAGACATTTTGCTGCCTGAACAGTCACTCAAAACTCTTTACTGTGTTGGAGCATCATCTTCAGCCTTCTGGCCCAAGATATCTGACAGGCATATTTGTGAAGCAGGGATGATTGGGGACTTGCTTACCATCTTGGCAGAATTTGGCCATCGACTCCACCTGCATGCAAGCTTGCCCATTTCAGGCAGAATTTTGCTTGTGGCAGAAAACAAGAACATTTTTGACCAGTGGCTGGTTTGCCACATCTGAAGCCATCTCCATAAGGAGGTTCCTCGATGCTCATTACCTTCTTTGAGGCAGGCTGGGTGTTGCCAGGAGTCAACCTGTCTCATTTTCAAAAAATCCTCAAAACAACAAATTCTTTAAATGCCATATTCTGTAGGTCTCTGAGGTTTTTGAAGACTTTATCTAAATATTTTACTTTATCTGTTGAACATACGATGTATATTCTTGTGATAAAATTGAACAGTACAATGAATTAAAATTAAACTTTTACATCGATATATAATATTCTATACCAATGAATTAAAAATAGCCTTGTGAGTAACAAGGCCTTAAGTTGAAGAGTAGATTCAATAATCTACCTTTCGTCCCATCATTCCTATGTATTTCTATATTCTCAGAGAAAAATCCCTGATTCCAACCTCGTTCTTTCTCTGAATAAAACCAATAACAACATAATCAATTCCCAATGAAAATAAATATCCATAGCCCAAAACCTTACCCAACCCCCCTTTAAGGGAAATGGGATGGCGTTCTCTTTTTAAGGCTTCTTCAGGCTGATTTGGGATGAATAGTACCTATGCAGGGGCCCAAATAAAACTGAGAAAATGGTTAAACAAAATAGAGATAGAATTTGTGGTCCAGTCTCTAAATGTTGAGAAATTCAGGCTTAGTAACAGTCCTGTGTGGGATGGTCTGAAATGCTGGACCAATTGAAATCAGGAGCTTTCTTTGAAGATGTTCTGGGAGATGTTCTGTTCTGATGACGAACAGCAACCAAAGCACTTGTGGATGGAACATGAGGAATGTAGGTTATCAGCATATCAGCATGCTGGAGGATGAATCCTGTCAGGTCTGATCGAGTATCAGTGTCTGGTACTTTTGTTCTGAAAATGTATAATTTCTCACAAGCATTATACAGTTCTAAAACTATAAATGCATGAGGTGTGCAGGCTGCACAGAACAATCACGGCTAGTTCTGTAGTTTGAATTCATATACATATAGACTGACTTAAATTGGCGGTCTCCTTTTCATCCAGGTCTGTTTTATTTTGACCTCTTTCAAAGAGGGAGTATAATATTACCATTACCAAAGAACATACAATCATTTTTTAATTGAAATCAAAACAAGATTGTATAGTTCTAAATGTCCTTTTCTAGGCTCTATGGTGCCTGATGTATAGGCTCCGCTGTACCTGTCTCCTGAGAAACTGTACCCTGTTTTAGAGACAAGCTGGTTGCCCTGAGCAAAAGAAGAGGCATTAAGCCTTAAATAAACTTATGCATACCCTAGGCATCTTGTACCTGGGTTTTTACATTTACTGAAGGTGTTTTTGTCTCACCTCTTCTCTCCATTGGGGATGGATGCTTGTACCTTTTAAACTTTATATAAACTCTCATTTTAGAGTTTATGCATACCCTAGGCATCTTGTACCTGGGTTTTTACATTTATTGCAGGTGTTTTTGTCTCACCTCTTCTCTCCATAGGGGTGGACACTTCCACCTTTTAAACTAAATGTCCTTCTCTAGGCTCTATGGCGCCTGATGGATAGGCTAGGCTGCTACCTGTCTCCTGAGAAAATGTATCTCGTTTCAGAGACAAGCCGGTTGCCTTGAGCAAAAGAAAAGGCATTAAGGTTACCCTTTTAAGTATATGAATTTTAGCCTTTGAGTTTTTGGGACCTAACTAAGCTCACGTGTTCTTTGTCACCTGTAATTTTGCATCTGGTATGACCACCACCTGTCCTCCATAAAAGTAGCTCAAGTTTAGAGGGATAAGCAGACTGCCAGAGCAGTAACACCTCAACTCAACATACAAAGAATTTTCAATGTGGGAGGCTTGCGTGTTTGTCTCCCCGCCCAACCTTGGTCCTTACATAGACCAACAGAATATATCTTCTAGGCCAATTTCCCTTTGGCAACAGTTCTCCCAATGGAAGCTCCATTTTTAAAGGAGATTGCCTGGCCTTTTTAGAGCAATGACATTTTCCTTACATAAACCTAAGATTGATGTGTATCCATCCATCTTTTAGATTATAAGGGCATATACTCTATTGTTAAGACAAAGGAACATACTTAGGAAATTTAAGGAAAAAATTTGTCAGTTTAATTCCTAGGCTGTCTCTGTATGTACGATTTTCAGGGGGTCTTCCTCTTTCATATCTATTTTTTTTTTTTATCATTTTTGATGGAACCCAAAATTTTTCCTTTCCTGTATGAACATAAACAAAACTTCTACCCCATCGTAACACATTTCCTGTTCTCCATTCTGAGGTTAAGATGTCCTTGAAATAGATACAGTAATCTAATTCAGCAGATTTTTCTAAAATCCAGTGTCTCTCTGCAGCTTTCGTTTTTTTGTTCATTAGCATTCAAGAAATTCAAAGTCAATAAGGTATTATGTAATCTATCTCTAGGGGTCTTTGATACCCCTTTTTGCTTGATGAGCATTTATTTTAAAGTACGACCTGATCTTTCAATGACTGCTTGTCCTGTGGGATTAGGTGGTATACCTGTAACATGTTTTATGTTATAATACATGAAAAAATGTTTCATTTTCTTAGAGACATATGATGGAGCATTGTCTGTTTTAATTTGTTTAGGTATGCCCATAATTGCCATGACTTCTAATAAATGCGTAATAACAGAATCAGCCTTTTCAGAACTTAAAGCCATTGCCCACTGAAATCCTGAATATGTGTCTGTAGTATGCTGCACATATTTCAGTTCTCCAAACTCTATAAAATGAAATACCTCCATTTGCCAAGTTCCATTTCTTTGATTACCCTTAGGGTTACTTCCTGCAGGTAATGGAGTTTAGTTATATATATAGAACAAGTAGGACATTTTTTCACAGTTTCCTTCGTTTGTTGCCAAGTGATAGAAAATTCCTTTATTAAACCTTTGCTGTTAACATGAAGCTTCTAACACACTTCCTATCAATAGTTATCAATTTCATTATTACCTTGTGCTAGAGGTCCGGGTAGACACATGTGAGATCTTATATGAGTTATATACAATGGATGGTTTCTATTTCTGATCACTTGTTGTAATTGAATAAATAGTGAAGTTAATTCGGAATCATCCTGAATTAGGTCAGCTGTTTCTATATTCAGCATAACTCTTTCAGCATACTGAGAGTCAGTAACTATATTAAGAGAGTCTTCAGACTTTGATAACACCAGCAGAATTGCATATAATTCTGATTTTTGAACGGAATTATAAGGACTCTCAACTAACTTACTTATATTTTCTGATTTGTAACTTGCTCTTTTTGACTTATTGGCATCAGTGTAAAATGTAGGAGCACCAGAAGTTGGAATCCTCTTTACCATATGAGGAAGAATCCAATTAGTTCTTTTTATGAATTAAAATCACTTGCTTTTGGGATATCTGTTGTTAATTTCTCCCAAAAAATCACCACAAGCGCTCTGCCAATGTTCATTGTCACTCCATAATGAGTCAATCTCAGCATTAGTAAAAGGTACCACCATCTCAGCAGGATCTATTCCAGCTAACTGGTGAAGTCTCAATTTTCCCTTTTCAGTCAATTCAGAACCTTTTTCTATGTAGTTTTTTAACGTTTTACTTTGTGTGGTAAAAATATCCATTCTAAGATACAGTCTTGCGTAAGAATTCCTGTGGGAGAATGAGTAGAGAACCAGATAACTAAAATACCTGCCTTCTTTGGATCAATGTGGTCAATATAGGAATCTTGTAACTTCCTTTCTACCAGAGCCAATTCCTTTTGAGCTTTGACTGATAGCTTTCTTAAGCTATTCAAGTCCTTATCACCTTGTAAGATTTGAAATAAATTACTTAGCTCTTGGGTAGTTAAACCAATTGTAGGCCACAGCCAGTTAATATCTCCCAGCAATTTTTGAAAATCATTAAGAGTTTTCAGTTGATGTCTCCTGATTTGTACTTTCTGTACTTTCTAATTTTCTGTAGGCCTATTTTGTATCCTGGCTAATCAACAGAATCCCCTTTTTGTATTTTTTGGGGGGCAATCTGTAATTCCCCAAGTCAAGGCTTTATTTATTTAATTAAAAATCTGTTCTAATATACTTACATCTGAATCAGCCAATAAGATATCATCCATATAATGGTAAATTATGGATTAAGGACATTTCTTGTGAATTATCTCCAATGGCTGTTGTACAAAATATTGACACAAGGTAGGACTGTTTAACATTCCTTTGTGGTAAAACTTTCCAGTGATATCTCTTTGTTGGGTAGCTTCTATTAAAAGTAGGCACTGAGAAGGCAAATCTCTCTCTATCATGTTTATGTAAAGAAATCGTGAAAAAGCAATTCTTTAGACCAATCACTATAATAGGCCATTCCCTAGGTAGCAAGGAAGGCAATGGGATTCCGGATTGTAAAGTTCCCATTGGCCGAATAATTTTATTAATTGCTCTGAGATCTGTTAACATCCTCCATTTTCCAGATTTCTTTTTGATGACAAATACAGGAGAACTCCAAGGGCTGTTGAACTCCTCTATATGTTGAGCCTCGAGTTGTTCTTGGACTAGCTTTTCTAGTACCTGCAAGTTTTCTTTAGTCATACACTATTGTTCAATCCAAAGAGGTTGGTCAGTCAACCATTTTAGTGGCAAGGCTATAGGTGTTTTATCAGCAGTGTTTTCCCAATATAATTTAGAAGAGTCGGCCCCTGTTGTATCTTGTTTATGGACAGACTGTAACTGTCTTTGATAATCCCTTTTTATAGTGTTATTTTTTTTTTTTTTTAAATCAGGAGTATCTCCTGTTTTTCTGGCTTGTTTCTGAAATTGGAGGGATGTTAACCTGGGTTTTCCATTGTGGTAACAGATCTCTCCCCCATAAATTTATGGCTATATCAGCCACGTATGGCCTTAATTTTCCTCTTTGACTTTCTGGCCCTGTACATTTAAGCCATCTGACACTTTGTCTTGTTTGAGATAATGTTCCAATTCCTAGGAACTGTTTAGATACCTTTTGAAGTGGACAAATTGGATGCCAGGATTCTTGGAAAATTATAGTGACATCTGCGTCAGTATCTAGTAACCCCTCAATCTCAATGCCATTAAATTGTAATTTTAACTTTGGTCTCTTATCATTAATAGTATGTTGCCAAAATATTTTTTTTAAAAGTGTCTTCAGTACCTTTTATTTTATCTCTAGGGGCATTATTATCTCTATTAAATGGGTTTCCTAAGTCTTCAGTAGCCCTATATGTTTTATCAGACCTTGAATTTTCTTGTTGTCTTTTAGAATATTCCCTTTTTGGTGAACAAGAAATGAATGGCTCATGTTGTTTTTTGTTGGGCCTTGATCATAGCTCCTTAGTCAGTTTTCCGAAATCAGGGAATTGCCTTGGGTATCTGTGGATGACCTACATTCATGAACCACATGACCATTTCTTCCACATCTTCTACATTTTACAGGAAATCTTTTCCCTGAATTATTACCATCGTAGAATAATTTATCTTTAGGAATGGTTTGTTCATTATGATTTGAATTTTTACAGTCACAGCAGTGAGAGTTTTGTGTTTTGATGTCTCCTGTAGTTTTTTGTTCAATTATAACTGAATCAGGAGTATTTACTTCTTCTACATCTAAAGTAATTTTAATCCATTCATGAAGAGTTGCAGATATTGCCCTCAGAGTCTAATAGCCTTTTTACATTCAGCATTAGCACAGGACAGTCTGGATTTTGAGGTGAGCCAAGTGGACGGCTATTCCTCTACTCTCCAAAAAGTCTGTAGAACTCTTTCTGTGGTGCTGAGCATGAACCTGCTTCCCTCTTTGTAAAGAAGTTGTGTAGGATAAGTGCCCATCACCAGGAAGGCGGGAGTTGCTGGTATTCATGGTGGCCTCTGTTCAGACTGAGTTTTCTGAGGATACTCAGCACCTGAGTGACTTCCATTGGCATGTATGCCACCTTGCCTATGGCTCCCTGAGCTGGGAGCTTGGAGCTGGCACCAAGGGGACAGTGACTTAAAATAACAGTCTCCCTTTCTTCATGTAAGACGTTAGGCTATTATGCTGTTGCCTGGGCGACTGTGTGCCTTCCTGAAACTCCTGTGACTAAGAGAAAAGGTCTCCAAATGGATCTTAGTGTCAGACCAGCCCCTGGTGCCTGCCAAGAAATCCACCTCTTCTTAATTATGTGTCACCATAGGCATGGGATGGAGAGAGAGAGAGAGAGAGAGAGAGAGAGAGAGAGAGAGAGAGAGAGAAGGCAGACGGATCAAGAGTTCAGAGTCAGCCTCTGCTATCTACTGAGTTTGAGGCCAGGCCGAGCTACATGAGTCCATCTCAAAAGGAGGCCTCTAGAAGATGCTCACTGAAGTGGAAGAGAAGGGAATGCAGAGTTTTTTGGGCAGTTTCGCCATGCTGCCCGCCATGTCCTCCACCATCTCCTTCCTGACTTCCAGGGTGGCATTGAAGGAGAGGAACCGAGTGGTGCCTGAGAGCGATTCTCCAGTGAAGAGGACAGGAAGGAAGGCAGCCCATGTCCTGAGCAGTGAAGGAGAGGAGGAAGATGAAGCCCCCGGCACCCCCAAAGTCCAAGTAGGATTCCACAGCCTGCTGGTTTTCTTTCCTAAATTTAATTTTTGTGCGTCTGTGTGTATGTCGTTGCTGTGCATGTGGAAGTCAGAGGACAATGCTCCTTCCACTTTCACATGAGTTTTAGGAGTCAGACTGGTTTCTAGGCTCGTGCAGCAAGCACCTTTACCCACGGAGCCATCTTGCTGACCTCTGGCCTGCCAGTTGTCTACTTACCTGTGCAGCTGAGTGTGGTAGCCATACAGGAAGCCTCTGGGAACATTGTCCTGGAGACAGGCAGTCTCTGCTGTTGTGCCTTGAAGCAGGGGGATTGGGGTACAGGGTCACAGCCTGCCTCTTCTGGGAGGTGGTGTTCATTTGGCCCTTTGACATCATTATGCCACAGGTACGTCATGGAGAACATATCTGTGGCACTGCCTACTCCACAGCTATCCTGTAATTCTGTAGCTCAGGTACCTGGAGTGGATTATCTTAGGGTGTGGGCGGGGCCTCCTGTGGCAGTGCCTACTCCACAGCTATCCTGTAATTCTGTAGCTCAGGTACCTGGAGTGGATTATTTTAGGGTGTGGGTGGGGCTTTTGTTTCTGGAGCCTTTAGGGGAAGACTACTTCCATGCCATTTTCAGCTTCTAGAAGCCTGTTTCTTCGTCTGCTGAGCCAACCTTACGTTCTCTGTAGTCACATTTCCTTGAGACTCTTCTTGTTTCTGCTTAAATTTATTGTTATTTTTAACTGTGTGTGTGTGTTGTGTGTGTGTGTTTGTGTGTGTGCACGTGTGTGCACGCGTGCATGCGTGCATGTATACACATGCCATATGTGTAGTATCCCAGGATAATGTGTAAGAGTCAGTGCTCGCCCTGCACTTTGTGGGGCTACAAGAGAAGCTGAAAATGCAGTCCTTAGTGTCCTGTTCACACTAGCTGCAGAGGAGGCAGAGAAACTGTATTAACTTCAGGGGAGGTTGAGAGATACAGTTCTTAGGCCACCATATGTGTAACTGAAAAAGGAAGATTCTTTTACTTTAAGAGGCAGAGTTAATATTGGGATTCATATTGGAGTGAATCTGGGATACTAAAAGTGTGTTGGTGAGAGAAGGTGGTCTGGGCGGGGATGGGGCTGAGGAACCAGAAATGACGGTAGAGATGAGGGGCTGAGTCCAGCCTGCTCTGAAACATGTGATGTCTGTGTCTGACAGGTGACAAATGCAGCCTTTCTATTCTAGAACTGTTCTTTCTGTCTCCTTCCAGAAGCCTGCGTCAGACTCCAAACAGGGCTCCCCTCCCAACCCTGACACAAGTCCTGAGAACAGTCCTTTCTTCACCAGCAGCCCCTCCACGGACGTCTCCCCATCAGGATTCCCAAAGCGTCGCACTGGTAAGGACAGGCCGGCTCCTTCCATTCGTACTACCTATGGCGAGCATCATGCCAGTGGCTCTGATGGTATACTGTGGCAGTGAGCCCAGTTAACTGTCCCTCAGCTGTGCGACCTGGGGCAAACCACTTCACCTTTGCAGAGGTGTGGCTATTCTACTTGTAGGACAGGTGGTTTGAAGTATGGTGCCAACTGCCCAGAAGTGCTAGGATTAAAAGCTAATTTGTGTAAAGTGTGGGCCTAGCTTGGGCAGTGCTTGGTATGGGCTGGAAATTGTGATTATCACGGGGAGTTGATGTTGCTGCACAGCTCTGCATAGGAACGCAAGAGTGCAGGTCTGTAGACTTCCGGAAGAGAAGGTAACTAAGCTAGGCCCTGAAAGGCGAAGAGAACCAGATGGGATAGGAGAAAGGAAGAGAACTCTAGGTAGTGGGAATAAGTTGGGAACATCTGGGCCACTTCAGTTTGGAGTTCTGTCATAGGAAGCACAGAATTCAGGGGACACTGAATGAGGAGCCTGGAGAACATTCTAGAGAATCAGCCTGGGATAGGATGTCTCAGTGGAAGATGACTTGGTATGGAGAAGGGCCAGCTGAGGGACCCACGTGTGACTTGGGGTCTGAGCCTGCTCTGGCGTTGGGTTTGTAGTGTGGTGACTGAAATGGGACTTGTAAGGTTTTGGTGCTTTAATTAATGGAACTCGGGAGGCAGGTGTAAGCTGAGCATCCCTGATCTGTCAGATCTGAGGTGCTCATCCCAGACTTAAACTTGAAAACCCCAAACTCTGCATTTCACACAGGGTGCTCCACCAGAACTGGCCTCAGCAAGGGAAGCCTTTCCAGTGTCCCGTGAGCAACTTGGGTGTGGGAATCGGCTTTTTATACAGAATGCTGTCAGTTTTTAAAAAAACCTAAACAAAGGCTAAATATTCATGACAAAAACCTGATATGTGGATTGGCTTGTACAGCAGGTCAGATTTTGAAGACAGTATATATTCATTGTCCTTTAATATTTTTCCCTTTCTCATTACTGTGACAAAATAACCTTCTGAAAGTATCTTAACGCTAGGAGGGTTTATTTTGGTCCAGAGTTTGAGAGTGCAGTCCACAATGATGGGGAAGGCACGAGAGTAGGAGCGGGAGGCAGCTGGAAGCCGAGGACACTGCTGCTCTGTTTTCTCCTCCTTTGTGTTTGCCTAGTCCAGGCCTCAGCTCACAGGCTGGTGCCACCCAAATTAGCACACCACGGGAGCACCCGCACAGACACAGAAGCGTGTCTCCTAGGAACCCCAGCTTTAGTCACGTTACAGTGAATATGAACCCACACTCAGTGTCTAAAAGAAGACTGCTCGTCATTTAGAGTTGGAATTTTGTTTAGATCATAATGTGTGGTTGAAACTAAGTTCTCCACTTTGGCTTTTCCCCCCGCCCCCTTTAAATGCTCAAGTTACATCCTATATGCAACTCCCTGAATTCTTCCATGGGGTAGAGCTGGACACAGGGCTGCCCTGGGAACTCAGAAGTCAGGTATCTGTTGTGCCAAGGGAAGGGAGGTCCAGGAAAGGCAAGTGGAGACTATCCTAGATAGGAGCCACATGTGCAAAGGCCCTGAGGTAGGAAAAACAATGTGTGTGGGAATTATGACACGATGGTGTTTCTAGAAACATGGTGTGGTTTGCAGAGCAGAGAGGCAGCTTGAGGACAGTGTATGTGAAGAGAGCTAGAGAGGAGAGTAGTGGCTGGGTCCTCAAGGCTCTGAGACACCAGGCTGAGGGTGCTGAGTACGGCCTGTTATTATTTACTTGAGGCTGTTTCGTTTCTCAAAAGGCAAGAAAGGGAGGGACAGAATAAATAACTCACTCAAGGTCACAGACTCAGAGTTCGAAAGATGAGGTGTACATTGGGGTAGTGACTATGGCAGGTATGGGAGAGAAAGGGACTCCAGAACCTTCTAAGTTGCCACCTCCAGGAGGCAGTGTGATCTCACTGGGGCAGGCACAGACAAACCATTGGCTAGCCACAGTGCTCCCTTTGCCTTCCCAGCTCGGAAGCAGCTCCCGAAACGGATAATTCAAGACACTCCGGAGGAGCAGAATGAGGACAAAGACAGAGCAGCCAAGAAAAGGAAGAAGGAAGAAGGTGTGTGTGTGTGTGTGCTTGTGTGCCTGTGTGTGTGTCTGTGTACCCATGACACAGAATGGGGACCTGCAAGGGTAGGGGAGGTGTGTGCAGTGCAAGATGTTTATACTTCCAGATCTGATATCTAAACCTTTAAGTCAACATTTCAGACTTGGGGCCAGGCATGTGGCCTATGCTTATAGTCACAGCATTCAGGTGGCTGAGGCAGGAGGAGCATTGCCAGTTTGAGGTCAGACCCAATTTCAATAAATGGTTAAATGAATAAATTTTGACCCAATACACAGGAGTTTATTGTGAAAGCTCCCCCCCTTACCCCCCCCTGATTTTTTGAGACAGGGTCTCTCTGTATAGACTTGGCTGTCCTGGACTTGCTTTGTAAACTATGCTGGCCTCGAACTCACAGAGATCTGCCTGCCTCTGCCTCCCGAGTGCTGGGATTAAAGGCCTGCGCCACCTCACCCAGCTTTTGTGAAAGCTTTCTGAGAAACATATTTTTTGGTCTTCATTCAATATAACATATATAATTATGTTTTTATCTTTTTTTATTTAATGGAAACTATTCCTCACTGATGGTGAGTTTTTCCAAGGATGCACTTGGAGACAACTGGAACTAACAAAAATTCCTTCAGCTAGCTTGTCATGTAGCGTCCAGCAGGTGTCACTGTGTTCCCTTGGAGATGTAGAATGCCATACTCTTTGAACAGGTTCTCTTTATTTTTGGGCAGTGTTGGGAAACAGCCATGGGGACGGATCCATTGATCATGGGGGCTCTGATTTCATCAGATGCAGCTGTTAACAGAGCCAGGTTTTTGTTCATGTGATGGATGAGTAAAAAATCTTCCTCAGGCTCAGTTTCCCTTGATAGGTTTGAATTATTTAGTGGAGTCTTGGTTTCCTATTGGCAGTTTGTAGTCAGTAAAAAATTTCACCCTAATTTGGAGATTTTAGCCATTCTGAGTATCTCCAAGTAAAAGGAGTATCTTTGTCCTAAGAGCAGTTTCCTCCAAATTATTGTGTGATTTTATCATTTCTCTGGTGTCATGACTTTTTAGTACATTTGTAAATAAAAATGTACAGGCTAGGCAAGTGCTCCACTACTTAGCTACGTGTCAGTGTCTTGTTTTGTGAGACAGGGTCTCACAAAGATGCCCAAACTAAAAATTGAATTTACTCTGTAGCCCAGGCAGGCTTTGAACTTGTGACCTTGCTTTAGACTGTCTACTGGGTGGGAATGCCCTTAGGCCTCACTGCTGTTTAACTTTTCTATCTGTCATCAGAAATACAGACCTCAACAGAAAGCCTTGAAGAAACTGAAGAGGTAAAACAGAAGGAAGAAAAGGAAGGGGAGCAGCTCATAGTGCCCCCTGAGCCCACGAAGTCCCCCAGTGAGTTGCTTATCCCCCCAGCTTCATCATCCTGATTGGGGGTCACTACTTAGAGGATGGTTCATTTAAAACAACTTGGGGTCAGTGTGAACACAAAGATAATCATAGGTTTTTCTGTTAATATTTATTGTTTGTTTTACCCCCCCCCCCCCGCATGTGGAAAAAGAGGAAAGAACCCTCAAAGTGCTTTTAGATATCATAGGTGCCATCAGATACAACAAACTGAGAAGGTGTTTATTAAGTGTGCCATCTAAACTTAGTTACAGTATTCAGAAGTGGGAGTGCTCCTTACAGGTCAGGTGCGGCTTCTGTTCCCTGGTACCCTTGAGATCCTGTGTCATAGGTGACATTGGCAAGGACAGTTATAGGTACATACTTGTATCTGGTTTTCTTCAAGTGCAAGAAAAATGGTACTGTGGTATTCTTTTTCGAATCATGGTAATATTGTGTGTGTGTGTGTGTGTGTGTGTGTGAGAGAGAGAGAGAGAGAGAGAGAGAGAGAGAGAGAGAGAGAGAGAGAGTGGTGGTGGAACCCAAGGCCTGACACATTTCTAGGAAAATGTTTAATACTGCCACACCTCAGTCCTCTCAGTAGTGGGTTCTAAGCAAGTGCTTTGTCACTGAGCAGCCTCCTAGGCCCCATTGGGGGAGTCTATTTGGCAGGGGCTCTACCACTGAGCCACACCCCAGCCCCTCACTGGGGGATTCTAGGCAGGGGTTCTACCACTGAGCCACACCCCAGCCCCTCACTGGGGGATTCTAGGCAGGGGCTCTACCACTGAGCCACATCCCAGCCCCTCCCTGGGGGATCCTAGGCAGGGGCTCTACCACTGAGCCACACCCCAGCCCCTCACTGGG
>CAJRSG010018765.1:58467-79684 GCA_907169655.1 Acomys percivali
CCTGGTGCAGTGGAGGTGAGACTGGCAGAAGTGCAGCAGTGTATAACAGACTTGCTTCAGCCTGCCCTGAGGACATGTTGCTTATTTCTCCAGTCTGGAGGCAGGTGATCCAAGGCTGTTCTGACTGCACTGTCCTTGGTTGGCTAGCTTTTCATCCCATTCTAGTCTCCCCATAGCTGGCACACTTCAGGCAGAAACAAAAGGAAAGAGGGTTCTAGGCTATGTCTCACCGAGCCCATTGGGGGGCTAACGCTTTCTTGCACCCCTTCCCCCTCCTCCCACTGGCTTCAGTTTGTGACTATTGTCTAACACAGGTTCCCATGAACATCCTCGGTAGGATCCTGGATTAGGCTGGAGGCTGTCCAGTGGTGAGGCTGAGAGGACCTGAAGGGCCCCAGCCTGTGAGCAGCTGGAGCTTTACACGCGGCTCAGAGGCAGAGCAGGGCTGGACCTCGGGTCAGAGGTTTCTCTGCATCTTAAGGATGTGAGAGATTGAACCCAGGACCTCTGCAAGAACATCAAGTGCTCTTAACCACTGAGCGCATCTTAGTTTTGCTGTTTCTTCGAAGTGGTCTTATGCAGCATGTTGTCTTTGGTGCTGGGTCACTCAGCAAGGGTTGATTGGGCATTTGCTGTGTGCCATTGCCTTTGGTACCATAGGCTTGCTGCCTTCACTAGAGAGGGCAATGTGGACTCTGAGGGAAGGGTCCAGTATTTGTGACCCTGAATAAGAACTGTAACTGGTTGGAATATTGCTTAGTTGTTAGAACACTGGTCTACAGTTTACCAGTCAGAAACTGGGAGTGTCGCACTTGTCCCCACTGAGGGTATGAAAGCCCAGCTCAGTGGTAGAGCCACTTCCTTCACACCTGTGTGTGTGTGTGTGTGGGGGGGGGACTGGTGGTGTGGCTCAGTGGAAGAAAGCTTGCCTGGCATGTAGTACCCAAGGTCCTAAGCACTGATTGATGGAAAAGTAGATTTGAATTGGACTTTCTTGAATTGCCAAGAAAGCAGTGCTCTTAAGCCATATAAAGCTAGCTGTGCAGTGTGAAATACATTGTACCAGTGTTTTAGTGAGGGAAAAGAAAGTTTTCCAGGGAAGGCAAACCATTGGAAAGGGGGTAGGGAGGAAGGCAAGCATTGCACAGCACATGCAAAGGCCCAGTGCTGTGAGACACCGGCCCCTTGGAGGCACAAGCTAGCTGATGTGCTGAAGTAAAGAGAGGCCTGGGGACTAGGCAAGGAGGGAGAGGACCAGGGGCTGATGAAGAGTTCTCCATAGCACAGGGAAGTGGAAAACCATTTTTATCAGCAAGTACAGTAGCAATGATCAGGGTTTGTGACAGTCACCCTGGATGCTGGCCAGAGGCTATTGCAGGGTCGGTGTAGTATGGGAGACCAGCACTTAGAGCGGCAGAGGCTATTGCAGGGTCGGTGTAGTATGGGAGACCAGCACTTGGAGCGGCAGAGGCTATTGCAGGGTCAGTGTAGTATGGGAGACCAGCACTTAGAGCGGCAGAGGCAGGGTGTGCTGAGGTGAGGCACTCTGGCTCAGAGGGGAAGTCCTGGGTTCACAGGAAGTTGAATGTGGTTAAGAGAAGAGGGAAGTTCCTCTGTGGCCACCGTTGTGTGGCCTGTGGTCTGTGGTGCCAAATGGCAAGCTGTAAGGAGAGCTAGAACACCTTGGTGAGGACTCAGGAAGATCTGTGTTTTTGTGTCTTGCTGAAGTTGGTCAGCTGTGGTTCATGAGAGCAATGGGAGGGAAAAGGAATTCATTGGCCCGCTTCCCTCACTTTGCAGATTAAACTCCCCTCAGTCACGTCTTTCATTCTGGACACGGAGGCTGTGGCTTGGGACCGGGAAAAGAAGCAGATCCAGCCATTCCAAGTGCTCACCACACGCAAGCGCAAGGTAGCCTCAACCCAACCACTTCCTGCTGTAGCGCCACACTCTGACTTTCCTCCCAGTCCTGACTTTGGGTCCTGCCTGGTCCTCTCAGGGGCAGAGGGAACTGGATGTGCATCTGCTAGCTTTGGCACAGTGGCCACCATTGTCCCAGCCATCATGTTCTCATCCCAGGATCCCAGTTAGGAAAGAGAAGGGTCCTTTTCTGTCATTTCACTGTGAAAGTCTTATTGGGGAAGTCACATATCTTGTACCTCAGTTGCCTTTCTCTTTAAATTTAATTGGCTAGAATTGTGGCAGTAGCTGCAAGGGAGGCTGTACAGCAAATCGTCCTTATTCAGGCTTATTATTGCTGTCTCCTTAGCAGTGTGACCTTAGCTGGGGGTGGGGGTGGAGTGAGGAATGGTAAGTATCTCCCTGAGGCATGATGGGATAGGGCACAGAATGCCACTTCCCCTCCCCTTATGCCTGGTCTTCATTCTGTTCCACCTAGGAGGTCGATGCGTCGGAGATACAGGTGCAGGTGTGTTTGTATGCCTTTGACCTCATCTATCTCAACGGAGAGGTAAGTTCTGCACTGACAGGCGGCCACAGGGTAGCAGGGTGGGGTGAGTTTAGAACTGTCTCTCTGCCTTCTGTTTCTGGTTCTGCCCCATCATTAAGCTGGGATGTTATGCTCAGGCAGTGGCTCTCTTTAAGTGTGGCCTCAGGAGGCTAGCGGCCCCCAGGCCCCATTACAGGGTGTTTTTGAAGACTCCTCTTGTGGTTTTACATTTTCATGATGTAGATTTTTCTTCTCGGCACATCTGGATGGAGTAGATATTCCCGTGACTACAGAAGCAATGGAGAAGCCAGTCCCTGTCCTTTAGAACAAAAGTGCCAGGACACTGTCATTCAGCCATTGCCCCTCTTCTTACTATTTATTTTAAGTAGAGGTGTGTTTGGAGGTGTGAGGTGTAACACAGGACTAGAATACCTGCCTGGCTTGCTCTTAAGGCCCCAAGCTCCATTTGCAGAACACAAAGGGTAAGGTAAATGTTATTTAGGCATATTGGATGTGCTGTTTTTTAATGAATTAACAACTGTTCTTTAAATTTCAAATTTCTGATATGGTGAATATCAAGACGTATGAGCTCCTCCTCTCCCACCCCCCTAAATAGAAGCCCTTTGAAGAGCATCCTCAAGTACTTTTTTTTTTTTTTTTAACAAGTTGGTGTGTGGCTCAGTGGTAGAGCACCTGCCTAGAATCCCCTAGGGAGGTGCTGGGGCTCAGAAGTAAAGTGTGTGCCTAGTATTTATGTTATATCTTTAGTGTCTGCTAAAAAAACAAAACAAACAAAAAAAACCTGTAAAGAGTCTTGAGACTGAAAAGTTTGAAGGTGGTCACTTCGGGTCCCAGAAATCATTCTCACCTCAGCCTGGAGAGAACTCATCTTGGGTGCTTAGGGAGCTGGGCTGAATGACGAGATCTCCCATTTTCTCGCTCCCCTCTTTCTGCCTCTCTCTTGATGTCATCTGTCTGGGCAGTGCCAGTCAAGTCTCTGTACCTGGTCCAGATCTGAGTCTGTCACTGGGCCATCAGGAGATCTGTTGGTTGATGCGGTCCTGGCTAATTGAGCCATAGAGCGCAGATTGTTTCCACCAGGCAGATGAGTCTATCTTAGAGAAGTAAAGTGAGCAGAGGCTAGCTTTCCTGTGGGTAGATGACATCTCACTCCGATTCTGTCTTGTCTCTGTGTATAAAGTGTGTGTGTGTGTGTGTGTGTGTGTGTGTGTGTGTGTGTGTGTGTGTGTGTGTGTGATCAATCCTGCCTCAGCCTCCCCAGTTAGCAAGCAGGCACTGCCCTCTACCTAGTTTACTGCATGCACCATTGTTTATAAGAGATCTTTGCATGTGTGAACTTTGGTATCTGGGGCAGGGCTCCCATACCCGATCTCATAGACATTGAGGGACCATTGCATTGATTAGTCTGTTTTTCATTTAGAAAGTGATTTCCAGTCCTTTATTAGTATAGGGAAGCTCCTCTTGGAAATGTGTTACAACTTTATAGTCCTAACTCTTGTTGAGTGGTGGTGTTAAAGATGACAAGAACGGGGGCCCATGAGATGGCATTCAGTATGGAAAAGTGCTTGCCAGGCAAGTCTCCTGTCATGGCTTCAGTCCCTGAAACCGAGGTGAAGATGTATGGAGATAACTGACCTCAAAGAATTATCATCTGACTTGCACATGTCTGCTGTGGCACACCCATAGCTACACATATAAACAAACAAACTAATAGTGAATAAAAACTAAATTATAACTCCACAAAATGTCCATTCTGGCCCCAGCAAGATGGTGGCTCCCCACTAGGTAATTCTGAGTTGAGTGTGCTTGTGGGGTCTACCTTTCCCCGACTTCCTTCATCTGCAGTTAAAGCTCTAACACAGCTGCCCTGCTGGCTGCTGGCTCCTCCTTCTCCAAGGCTTTCTGTAACCACATCATTATGAGTGACCCTTGTGGATGCTGTCCAGGTCTTGACTCCTGCAGTGTTTGTTTCCTCAGTGTTGTGCACTTTTTTTCCTCACAGTCCCTGGTTCGCCAACCCCTGTCTCGACGGCGGCAGCTACTCCGGGAAAACTTTGTGGAGACAGAGGGTGAGTTTGTCTTCGCCACCTCCTTGGACACCAAGGACATCGAGCAGATTGCCGAGTTCTTGGAACAGTCGGTGAAGGGTGAGTGCAATACTCTTCTCTCCCGGGGTCTGAAGCTCTGCTGTAGCCTGTGCTGACCATGTTCCCACCTCCCGTCCCCTTTGATTTGCCCGGAATCCTGCCTGCTTATACCTCGTGAGCTGCTGCTTCCTTACTCAGGCATCCATGCTTCCTACAGACTCCTGTGAGGGCCTGATGGTGAAGACTCTGGATGTTGATGCCACCTATGAGATCGCCAAGAGGTCACACAACTGGCTCAAGGTGATTCTGGCCTCTGCCTGGTCTTCCCAGTGTGGATGTCTATCCCTACTGTGCATCGGCATCTCCAGCCACTTTCTAATTGAGCGTGGGGTCCCCTTATATGATTCTACCCCAGCCAGGTGTTGTTCTGCAGCAAAGTCTGGTTAATGGCTCTTCCAGGCACTCACTGTGAACTGCCTAGACTAAGCTTTAGGGATATCATGGTGAGGAAGCCAAGCCAGGTCTTTAAGCCCCTTGTGCGTGTGTCCTTGTCGCATGAGGTGTACAAGGGAGAGGCTTCTGAATTGTGTGCAAAGTAAACTGCCTGTGATGAGCTCATGAGGAAAGAGCATGGGAGGGCTTTGGGAGGTCCCTGGATAGTTCAGAAAAGTCATCTGGAAGTGAAATCTGGGTCCAGCAGACAGCAGGAAGAGGTGGGCAGAAGAGCCACAGGCGCAGTGGCCTAGAGGTAGAGCAGGCTCAGTATTGTAGGGCACAGTGAGCAGGGAGGTTAAGGTAGCAGGCTGTAGACTGTAGCACTGTGAGCCCTGTGAGATGAAACTGGGTCTTTCCTAAAGGTTTCAGGAAACCAGAAGGAACTCAGAGAAAGTCTTGTGATCCTGTTGTCATTTTGCAGGGGTCCTCTGGCTTCTTTATAGAGAATAAGCCAGTGTGATACAGGATTGGGCAAAAATGAGGATGAGGGCCAGTGTTTTGTGGTACAAGATAACAGATGGGGGCTCGTGGGAGCTGGGCAAACCCGTCCTGTGTATTTTCTCTTTGCTCTGCTCTGTTTATCCTGTTTAGAATCCGCTCATTGTGTGCAAAACTTCCCTGCTTAGCAGTGATTCACTCTTGTACCCATAATCTTAAGCGCTGCCTGGCACCCAGCTGGTGCTTCATAAGTGTTTCTTGTACAGATGGGTAAGAATGAAGGAGTGAGCTAACCTTGACTACGTGGGCGCTGTAGCAAAGAGGGGGGAAAAACGGCTCCAAAGCTGGCTGTGGTACATACTGTGACTCCAGCACTCTGGAGGCTGAGGCAGGAGGATCCAGATTCCAGCTCAACCTGGAAGGATAGAAGATGATCCCCTCACACACTTCCAGCTCATTTGCTTTGCTTCAAGCTGAAAAGGCTGTTTGCCTGCAGCTTCCCCGTGCACCTTGCTTTTCTTCCTCAAAGTTCTCCATCACTCAAGGACAAACCTCAGTAGAGCGCTCTCATCTGCCCCTCTCATCCCTTACTTCCCTCCTCCAGCTGAAGAAGGACTACCTTGATGGTGTGGGCGACACTCTGGACCTCGTGGTGATTGGTGCCTACCTGGGCCGGGGCAAGCGGGCCGGCCGATATGGGGGTTTCCTGTTGGCTGCCTATGATGAGGAGAGCGAAGAGCTGCAGGCCATATGCAAGGTCCTGGGGACTGGTCACAGAATCGGGAGGGATGTAGTTGCACTCTGGGATGTGCGTGTCATCGGGCACGTGCAGGTTCAACCAGCTCAGAATAAACGAGTGACATTTTACATGTTTACCCGTTAATCAAGTGGCTTGTAATTCGTCCTATTTTTGGGCACTGGTCTGTTACCATTTTACAATATTTACCTGGAACGGGGTTTTAAGAGCACTATTATTAGGGCAGAAGGTAAAAAATAATGAGACTATTAATATAGGTAGGACCAGTCTCGTTAGAAACTTACATAAGCAGTTTAAAGATAGCTGCCAGCACAGACTATGACTACTTCCTTTTTAGCATTTCCTTGGTAATGTTAAGAGTTTGAGTGGTAAGCGATGGTACAAGCTTCTGATCCCAGCAACTTGGGAGTTAGGAGAGTCCTAAGTCCAGTGCCATCCTGGGTATGAAGTTGGGAATGTAGCTCAGCAGTACAGCTGCTGTCTGGAACCCTCCAGTGAGAGGCTGGGGCCATGGCTCAGTAGTAGAACACCTACCTAGAATATCCTAGTGAAGGGCCGGGGCAGTGGCTCAGTGGTAGAATGCCTACCTAAACTCCCAGAGAGAGGTTGGGGCTGTGGCCCAGTGGTAGACATCTTGCCTAGACATTGGAGAGACAAAATAGAGGAGAGTGGATTTTATTTTTAGAAAGCAAAGGGCAGTGTGTGACAAGCGCAGCCTTTTAGGCCAGGGAATGGTTTCCTTCGGTGAGCTTTGGCTGAGTGCTTAGTAGCATCACCGGACCTCATCTCAGGTGGCAGGAGCAGGCTTAGGTGCTGGACGAGCTGGCCAGATGAGCTTCTAATCTGCCGTGTTCTCCAACAGCTGGGAACTGGATTCAGCGATGAGGAGCTGGAGGAACAGCACCAGAGTCTGCAGGTGGGCCCCTCAACCACCCTGTGCCTCTCACCACACTTACTGTGGGGACTGGCTGCATGGGATCCCAGAACAGCCGTGTTTAAGGCCCAGATGTGCCATCTACTTCCCGGTGATGCTGTCCACAGGGCGGCATGTCCTAGCGCAGCACACGTGTGGCCACTGGGTTCTTGGAGTTGTCCTTGGATATGCCATGAGCCTCTAGAGGACAATCTTAATGGTCTCAGGCATTTGGGGATAAGAATCTCTGTCCTGTGTTCTTGGTATCTTCAGATCCGACTCCCCCATTCTTAGAAAGTTCTGCTGTTTCCCAGGTTTGTGCCTCCCCCACTCACTTCCCCTCCCCTCATGTGTTGTGTGTGTCTGTCTCTCTGTCTCTTGGCTTCTGCCTCTGTATCTTTCGCATCCCTCTCAGTCCCGATGTGTCTCCTTTTTTCCCTTCTCCACTTCTCTCGGTACCCGTTGTCTACCTTTGGGCTTTAAGGAATGCTCCTTTCCTTAAGGACTTCCATTTCTCAATCCCTAATCTCCCTTCCTCTAAGCTTTGGCCCCAGCTTTGAGGTTTAATCTCCTTTCCCTCTGCTCACTACAGGCCCTGGTATTGCCCAGCCCACGGCCCTATGTGAGGATCGATGGGGCAGTGGCCCCGGACCACTGGCTGGACCCAAGTGTTGTGTGGGAGGTGAAGTGTGCTGATCTCTCCCTTTCCCCTGTCTACCCTGCTGCACGGGGACTGGTGAGTGCTGGGGCCTGGGAAGGACGCTAGGAGCGTAGTCAGAGCTGATGGGGAGGGTCCTGGGGTGTGCTGTTCCTGTGAATTGATTATAAAACCTTTTCCCATATTTGGGTGTCAGATACCATTCTCAGATACCATGTTAGAAAACATGGTCATTATTCCCTTTGGTAGCATCTCACCTTTGTCTCCAAAGTAACTTGGGAAACCAGAGTTACGGGAAAGCTCAGCATATTTCCACAGTGTTCCCTTCATGACTGACGTTGCTATTTCATCCAGAATTAGTTGTTATGCTACCAAGTTTTACATATCAGTGATGTAGCCCAGTAGGCAACACAGAGGAGATAGTGCAACTCAAATTCAACGGTCCTTCTTTGACCTTTCTTCATGTCCTGAAGCTTGGCTGTTGTGTAATTTCTGAGTACAAGCAGACTTGTATCTTGAAAAGTGGACCTTCTGGGTTTTTGTTTCTAAGAGTTTTCTTGGTGCTTAAGAAAGTTGTTTGGCTGCTACATGGCTCACCGGGGGAGCCTAAGTGGGAGCTCTGCCAGTGAGCCATGCCCTTAGCACCTCATTGGTGGATTCTAGGCAGGTGCCTTACTGCTGAGCCATGCCCCTCACTGGGATGTTGTGCTCTGCTGTACCCCTCCTTTTCGTGTGTGCGCGTGTATCTTTTATTTTGAGACAAGTTGTCATTAACTCACACAGGCCTTGAACTTGAAATTCTCCTGCCTCATTTTCCTGAGCATCTGGTTATAGTTGGCTTCTACCAGGCTTGATTTATCCCGTTTAAGAAAATTTTTTTCCATACTTAGCATTGAGTAGAGAGCCAGGGCTCCCAGAACCAAGGACAAGGAGCTGGATTTTGTCCTATACTTACTATGTCACAGGTGTAGGTTAGTAACTGGCATATTAACCATTTAAGCCTCACAGAAATACTGTTCTGTTCACCTGTGCTCATAGCTGAGAAAGAGAGCGTCCCAAAGAGCTGAAGTAACTGGCTCATAGCTGCTTGGCTCCTGAGAGCTGCTAGCTGGCATTGGAGCCCCAGCTGCTTTTCAGCACTCATTATCAGGATGCTAACAGCACAAATAACTAAAGCAACTGGCATTTCCTGAGTGTTACGGTATATCCGGTATCAAGATTTCAAACATGCTGACACCTTCTTCAACCCTTACAGCCCATTTGCTCAGCCCCATTGAGCTATGGCCCAAGTCAAGAAAGAGCAAGAGACTAGATAGGAAATCACTTGTCAGCTTATTGCAGTTGGAGCTCAGAAGAGCCCCACCCTTCCCACTGTCCTCTCCCACAGGTGGACAAAGAGAAAGGGATCTCCCTTCGTTTCCCTCGCTTCGTTTGTGTCCGCGAAGACAAGCAGCCAGAGCAGGCCACCACCAGCGACCAGGTGAGGGCCTGGGTAGGAGCTGTAGAGGTAGGAGTATCGGGGGGCAGGGGGGGCTGCTTATACTCACCCTCATCCTCCCCTCAGGTGGCCTCTTTGTACCGGAAGCAGAGTCAGATTCAGAACCAGCAAAGCTCAGACTTGGACTCCGACTTTGAAGACTATTAACCCCCTGGTCTCCTGGGCCTGGGGCGGAGGTTGAGGGAACCTGGGTACTGTTGGACTGGTGGTGTTGCCTGGTGTGTATGGGGACATGGGGGTGGGGTCCTGGGGGCTGGGATGCTTCATTTTCTTCAATAAATGACTATCACATGTCTACTTGGTGAGGAGGTCTACACTGAGCTCTGTGGTGTTGCTGTGTGAGCCCACACAGCCATAGCATATGACTATGCCCGGTGCTGGACAAGTGCCCTGTTCCCTGCAGTCTAGCAGCCTCCAGCCACTTGTGCTGTGGAACACTCAAAACATGGCCATTGCCACTTTGGACTAGAACAGTTCATTTTATTTTAAATAGCCACGTATGGTCAATGCTAATCATGGATAGCAGCAGTCGAGAGCTTTGTTTCTTTTTTGTTTTGTTTTGCTTTGAGACAGGGTTTCTCTGTGTAACAGCCCTGGCTATCCTTGAGCTCAATTTGTAGACCAGGCTGGCCTCGAACTCAGAAAGATCTGCCTGCCTCTCGCTCCCTAGTGCTGGGATTAAAGGCAAAGGTATGTGCCACCACCACCTGACTGAGTGTTCATGTTTTAACTTTGAACTCCCAGCACTCTGGCAGGTTGACACTGCTCTTTTGCAGATGTAGATGAGGACAGAGAAACCGCCAGGGGCCACCAAGCGCCCTGTCCAAGAGCATCAGCACTTAGGACTGTGACCCAGTGGCCTGCTGGCAGTCATTCTGAGATCTTCCTAACAAGGTCCCCATGCTTTTGGGAGACTGTGCAGTGCCTGGGTGTGTACTTTCCATTTGTGCCACCTGCCATCTTGTCACCAGACACCGCCTCAGAATCCTCAGTGCAGCATTTCAGTCATTGTTCCATGAGATTCTGAAGTGACTGCGGCTGCTTTGCTCATGCCTATGCCCTGAAGATAATGTGTGGGGTGTGGCAGGTGCTCAGCAGTACTAGCTGAGGGCTAGCCTCCTTTGGCATGTGACCAGAGACTAGGAGTCACTGCCACTCTTACCCCATGTCCTTTTTCTCTTCTCATGTGCTTCAGTCTTCACAGGGGTGCACATAGCCCTAGCCAGTCTGTGAGTTCATGAAGGTCACCTGAGGCTGGAAAAGACAAACATGTTGCAGAACTTTGGCAGATGTGATGAAAGGGCTCCTAAAATGAGATTGAGAATCTTCTAGAAAGCCTAGAAATAACTGGGCCATGGCCTGGCAGCTTTCTAGGGACCCGCAACAGCTCTCTGGCTACCAGTTGGAGGAGGCATGGACCAGGAGGAGGGTAGACAACCAGGTCTACATAGCTAGAGCTGTTCTTATGGGACACGGTGAAGCCTGTCTTAGTTAGGTTTTCTATTGCTGTGGTAAAACACCGTGACTGAAAGCAACTTGAGAAGGAAAGGGGTTATTTCCGCTTATAGGTCCACATCACTATCACTGAGGGAAGTCATCATGGTTGGACCCTGGTGGGAGGAACTGATGCAGAGGCCACAGAGAAAGTGATACTGGCATCTCCTGGCATGCTTAGCCAGTTTTGGTTAATTAATTAATTTTACATCCTCATAGAAGCTTCCTGTCCCTCCTTTTCCAGTCTCTCCCTCTCCCCTCACTTCCTCCCATCCTCCAGTTCTCCCATTCTCCTCAGAAAAGGGGCCCTGCCATGAATGTCAACTCACCTTGGTAGTAGGTTGCAGTAGGGGACATCTTCTGTTGTAGCTAGACAAAGCAGCCCAGTTAGGGGGAAGGGATCCAATGTCAGGCAACGGAGTCAGAGATAGTTGGCCTGTTTCTTATCGCGCCCAGAGCCCCCAGCCCAAGGGTAGCACTGCCCATTGTGAGCTGGGCTTGCTCACATCAATCATCAATCAAGAAAATGCCTGATAGATGCCTACAGGAAACATTTTGTCAAGATTCTGTCTTCCAAGTGACCCTACCTTGGGTCAAGTTAACATAGAAACTAGTCAGTCCTCACAAAGCCCCTTTGAAAGTTGTCCTGGGCTGAGGAGATGGCTTAGTCAGTAAGCATGAAGACCTGTCCCAGTCGGCCCCAGAAAACACACACACACACACACACACACACACACACCCCAAACCAAAAAAACAACAAAACAAAAAATCCCCCAAAAACAGTATCCCTGGGGGGGGGTCACTGGCCAGCCAGTCTAGCTGAATTGCCAGGCTCCAGATTAAGTGAAAGACCAGACCCACCTCAAAAATAAGGTGGAGAGTGAATGAGCAAGGCACCTGACACTAGTTTTGAGCATACATAAGCATACACATATAACCACACACCCATGTAAGTACACCAATAGGACCACTTACCTACACACACACAAAAACACATGTCTTTTGAGCCTCCTGTTGGCTGCAGTTGACATCCTGCCTGGGCTGGTAAAGAGTTAAATAAAGTGAGGCACAGTGATCAGTATGGTCCCTGACTAGCACAGTCCGTCCTCATGGGATCCTGTTGTGCAAGCCTTGAGCCTGAGCCAACTGGCTTCGTGCCTTCCAGCCTTGCCAGTGATTTCCTTCTCATACTCTCACCAATGAGCCCTACTAGTTTATTAATGAGCTACATTTAACAGGTGGAGACTCTGAGGCTCTGGGTCCCACCATCTGGGTGATGGGAAGGGGCAAGAGAGGATTTGGTCTGGGCTATCTGCTTCTGGCTCCATATTTACACTAAGTATAACCACAAGACCCACCTGTGCACCACTGAAAACATGGAATGCACCACGATCAAGTCTGCAACTGATGGCTAGAATCTGTGAACACTGAGGAGACAAGCCCGGAGTCGGGTGAGCAGTGAGCGCGTGAATCTTCCTGAGAGGTTTAAAAGTTGTCATAGTCCAGTCTAGGTGGGAAGAGCATAGATAGAGCAGAGTTCTAGGCGAATGTCTGAGGGCATCATGGGAGGTTGGAGAATGAATGTTTAGAAAGCCACACCAGATTTAAGGTGAATCAGAATGACCAGATTTTAGTCACATGACCATGCCTGCTGCGAAGCCTACCAGGAAGTGTCTTATGCTGGGAAGGCATTTTTAAACGATCAAACTGAGTGAATTTAACCACAGTTTTCCATGTGGATGTGAAATGAGCTAGACTTAGCCTTAAACGTCATGACAGCCAACCCCTCCTCCTATGAAGCTATTCTTCTGGGACAATTATTTTCTATGTCTCTTAGTAAAAGAAAGCCGTAACCCTCATAAGGCTATTGTTGCTTGCTACGAACCTCAGCTAACAAACAGTGATTGGAGATTTGGTCTGAGAACTGTTCATTGACTATGATATAAGTTGGCCTCTCTGTATGTACTTAGCTGAAGATATCTTATTTTCTTCATGGGCCTCCCAGCCCACAAATAAAACTAAGCAGGCTTGCCAGCTAGTTGCCTGAGAGGCTAAAGGTTAGCAAAGCTAGTCATTGGGAGCAGTATCTGCTTCTAAGTGTCATTCTCTGCCTCACTGCCCTTTATCATGGCTTGTCATGTTCTGGGCACACTGTCCAGCACCATGCCCGTAAGTTCCCTGTCATCTTGGCCACCAAATCAAGGCAGCAGCAGCTCAGGTTGCTGCCAGGAACACCCAATTTTTGGCAAGTTAGGGGTATGTGGTGATTTATTTAGTTTTTCAATAGCCAATTTTCTCCCAAGCAAGGTTAAGACCCTGCCTGAGGGCTGAAGGACAGCAGAGGTTAAGCCTGCCTTTCACCAGAGTTAGAAGGTGTCTGAAGACAGAGGAGCTTTACCTTAGCATCCAGGAGCTGAAAGAAGAGCCGGGATGTGAAACCGGAGGAACAGACTGTGTCAGCAAGGGAACACACAGCTGCAGAGACAGTAGAGCCACGAACACAGTGCTGACCTCACTTAGGTTTGGGAAAGCAAAACAGTTAGGAATCGATGGCCAGATGCAGGTTAGCTTTGTTTAGTTGGGCTTGCTGTTTAGCCCAGGCTGGCCTCTTAACTCATGATTCTTCTGCTTCACATGCCTAGTGCTGGGATGGCAGGTATGAACCACTATATTCTGCCATTCTCTAGTTTTTTTGGGAGGCTTGGGAGGTCATTGTTGCTAGGTCGACTCTGGTTGAATTGTGATTGCTCTTCAAGGAATCTTTGAAAGCAATACTTTAATGTTCTGCCCTAAGCTAGTTTCTCCCATCCCCGGAGAGCAGAAACTCTTTTCACTGTATTCATTTATTTATATGTATGCCATAACATACATGGGGAATTTAAATTGAGAACATGGCTGCTCTGGCAAGAGATCATATCCAGAGACCTTCTAGGTCTGTGTGATCCAGCTGGAATTTGGTGGTGGCACACACCTTTAATCCCAGTAGACAGAGGCAAGCAGACCATTGAACATATAGAGGAAGTTTCCTTGTATAGAGGAAGTTTCAGGTAAAGGAAAGTTAGGTCCAGGCATGGTGGTACATGCCTTTTATTCTAAACAATGAAGGTAAAATCAGTCTGTAAAAGGAAGCAGAAAGAATACAGATAAAGGCTACTTAAGGGAGCAGCACAGAGAATGAGAGAGAGAGGGAGGAGGCAGGTTGCAGAGGGTGAAGAGAGAACAGGCAAAGACAAGAATGAGCCGGAGAATGAGCAGCTAGAAGATTAGAACATGTTGCCGAAGTTAGCACGAGGCCAAGCTGAGCCCTTCAGCCAGAAGCTGAGAGAAGCCAGTCTGAATCACTCAGATAGGAGAGGAGTTTCAGCCAGAGCAGCTGAGTTAAACTAGCCAGCCCAGTGCTCAGTAAGAACAAGTAAGGATGAGCTTATTCAGTAGTAAGTATCAAGAGGCTGAAAGCATTCTAGGTCTAATTTAGATTGTATTGAGGCTAGAAGCTTCCAGGACTAGGACTAAGTTAATCACTTTTACAATATTAATGTGTGTATGTGTGTAGTATGTATATGTGTATATACAGTGTATAAATGTAGTATGTGTGTGTATAGTGTAATGTAGTGAACACACGTGTATATAGTGTGCGCATACAGTGTGTATATGTAATTTGTATATATAGTCTACATGTGTGTGTATTAGTGTGTATGTATGTATATAGTGGTATGCTCTTACTACTTGCACATGTTAATTCTGGAACAACATGAGAAAAACTGAAACAAGTTTCCTGAAGGGAGAGACAATGAGGGTTTTTAAGAATAGGAGATTGGCTCGGATGGTGGTGCATGCCTTTAATCCCAGCACTTGGGAGACAGAGTCGGCAGATCTCTAAGTTCGAGGCCAGCCTGGTCTGGTTTGCAGAGTAGAGTTCCAAGGCACCCAAGACTACACAGAGAACCCTGTCTCAAAAAACAAAATGAACGCAGCAGCAGCAGCAGCAACAACAACAACAACAACAACAACAACAACAACAAAACCCCAAAACAAATAGAAGGGAGACTTCATATCAATCCCGTTTCCTGTTTAACTTTTACCACTACCTGGTAATAACTGATAAGATTAATGATTTACATGAAGATGTTGCTTACTGAGTGTAAGGTAGGTTGTAAGTGATTGTATTCGTGCCTTATGTAAATAAACCACGAGACAGATGATGTTCTTGTGGTTTACAGATGATAACCTGGAGATCTTGGCTGGTTAAGTATTTTCTGGAGAAGCTAACAGGAAGCAGCATGCCCATTCTGTAGGCAAATGGACTTGAGACCCTGGCAAGCTAAGTAACTGTTTTCTACAGAAATTAATGGAGTAAAGATCTTGTTTATTAGGTGATGGCCCTGTGACCCTGGCGAGTTAAGTAACCATTTTTTTTTTCCTGAGAAATTAGCAGAGTAACATTGTTCTGCAAACACAAGACATTGTAAGTCACCTATGTAGGTGCTGTGTTAGGGCCAAGAGTAAGGAGGAGAGAGAAGGAGAAATAAAACAGGAGAGTAAGTGAACAGGAGAGAACGGAGCAATGAGGTAGGATGCAGGCTCAGTGTGTTGCTGTGTCCTTGGGACAGGCCCTACGTTTGCCATTTGAACATCACAGTCATTTGCCTACTGTCAAGGTGAGGGATCTGAGCTGAAAGAGTGTATTTCACGTAGCTGTGACAGAACGCCTAACAGAAGCAACAAAAGGAGGAGAGTATTTCCTGTGACCCATTTTGTTTAAGGATATGAACCCCCAATGGTAGGGAGGGAAGGCATGGTGCTGGGACCCTATCCTAGGGGGCTGGAGTTCACCGTGCAGCGTGTTAATCTTCCAGTGACATGCAGAGCTCAACAGACCAGAAGGGATGCTGGCCCACAATGTGGAAGGCCCCATGGTGATCCTACATCCTCCAGCTAGGTCCTGTGTCCTAAAAGTTCCTCACTCTCTTAAAACAGTGGCATCAACATGGGACCAAATGTTGGAACACATGAGCCTGTGATGACATTTTGCACAGAAACCGTGACAGGCAGGAACTGGTTTATCCTTGGGTCACTGAAGCCAGCATTTGGTCTCAGGCCTGCTTTCTTCTCCAGGGTTCTGCTGAGTGCAGAACAAAGATGGGAGAAAGAAGGAAGAAAGGAGGAACAGGGCAGATGCTGAGAGTGCTTTCAAGGGAATGTCTGTGAGGAACAAGGTATTAAGAAGATCAAAAGGGAGAAACCTACAAGAAGAACATTATGGTGGGCAGATCTGGGCCCAGGGGTCCCGCTCAAACTATGGCACCAGCCAAGGACAATACATCCAGTAAACTTCAAACCCCTACCCAGATCTAGCCAATGGACAGGACGTTCTCCACACTTGAGTGGAGAGTGGGGACTGACTTTCACACGAACTCTGGTGCCCCATATTTGACCATGTCCCCTTGATGGGGAGGCCTGGTGGCACTCAGAGGAAGGATAGCAGGTTACCAAGAAGAGACTTGATGCCCTATGAGCATATACAGGGGAGGAGGTCCCCCTCAGTCACAGTCATAGGGGAGGGGAGTAAGGGGAAAGCGGGAGGGAGAGAGGAATGGGAAGACTCAAGGAGTGGGCTAACAATTGAGATGTGATATGAATAAATTAATAAAATATATTTAAAAAAAGATCAAAAGGGAAAGGATGGAGAGAGAGGGGAGGGAAAGCCAACACAAGAGAACGGTATGAGAGATATTTAATGGTGGTGATACCACCAGAGAAGGAGGAGAGGAGAGGGAAGAAATGTAAAATCAAATACAGTCTCACAGAGTTAAACCAGGGCTGTCCATGTGGCCTTGAGTTTGGAACTGTGAGAGTCTGGCGTGCTCAAGCGTGAGTACGCTGTGAGTACTGGGACACCCTCGCTCCTAGAATCTGTTAGTTGCCAATGGGTCAGGAGTAAGTGGTAGGACAAGGTGAGCCATCTCCCTCTCTATAGCTGACACTAAACAAAACAAAAACTAGTAAATATGGGAAGGAAATTCGTAAGGAATAAAGGGATAGTATGAGTGGAAAGGAAATGAGTGAATTGGGCAAGGGGTGATTAGAACATTATATGTATGTATGGAATTGTCAGAGAACAAAACCTAGAATTATTTTTATTTACTTTTTATCCTGATTGTAGCTTCCCCTCTTCTCCTAGTCCTTCCCTCTCAGCCCCCATCTACCCTCCTTCCATCCTCAGAAAAGGGGAGGCCTCCCATGGATAGCATCTGGCCTTGGCCAAAGAACAAAACTCATTTTTAAAAATCGTTTATTCAAAAAATCATTTATTCTTTGAGAGTTTTGTACAGTGTGTTTTGACTGTATTTACCCCCCTCCCAACTCCTCCCAGATCCATCCATCCTTCTTTCCTTATCCATCCAAATTTGTATCCTATTTAATTTTTCTTCACCCTTCAAATTCCATTTATATGTGTTCAACCTATCAGAGAACATTTTTTTGAGAATTTCATGTAAGTGCTGTATTTACACAATTTCCACTTCTCCATCTCTCCACTCTAACTCTTCCTGCATCTCTCCCTCAAATATGTGACCTCTTTAATAATTATCATCACAAATGTGTCACATACACAGACACACAGACACACACACACACAGACACACACACACAGACACACATAGACACACACACCCTAATGAGTAACTGTTGTTGCTTGTGTGTGTGCTTCGGAATGGCCACTAATAGGCCTGGAATTTAATAACTTATTTGGTTTATCCTTTGCGAAGACTGACTCTCCCTCTATCAATAGCCATTAACTGCTTATAGCTAACCTAGGGGTGGGGCCATATGCGATTTCCCCCACCCACATTTTCATGTCAACTACAGTCTTCATTGTGCAGGTCTTGTTTAGACAGCCATTTCATTGGGATTTCATGGGTGCAGTTTCCCTTGTCATGTCTCAACAACACTTATTAATAGAAAGTACAATCTCAGTTCTGCATGGCAAGTATAATATAGATAACATTGTATTTCCACTGTAAGTATAAGTTTTTATTATGCTAGAAAACCTGGGGGGGATTAAAACCTTTAAGAAAACATGAATACATATCCAATAATGTTTTGAGAGAAATCAGACATAGAAATAGAATTGGGGAACACTATTAACCTCCAGTTAAAAAAAAAAAAACAGCTCTGATGTGAGTGTTTATGCTTCTTATTTTTAATGTAAACTGGACTTTAATCCCAGGGACAAGGTTTCTAGTTAGTTCCCTTTTGATACAGTTTCTAGTTAATTTTTTTTTACCACGCCCAAAGGGTGCCAGCTTGCAACACAGATAAAAACTAGAAAGCACCCTTCCCCTCCCCACCCTACAGGCTGGGCTTCCTTTAAATACACCATCCAGCAGCAGGCATTTGCCTGCTAACTTGAAGCAGACCTAGAATATATTGCTGGGTGCTGCTCTTTTCCATCTATCTTTTTTTTCTGTGCTGGAGGCCTGCTGGGTATCTACAGGGTCTGTAAGTACCAACATTTTCTTGCCATGTTTTCCTCTTATAAGTGTTTGTGTCATTGAAGCTGTCTGTAATCTGATGCCCTGACAGCAAGGCAGGTGGGTTCTTGCTCAGGACAACAGCTACCAGCTAAATCCCTAGAGAAACTCAGATGGTACGGGGATGGAGCAGTTGCTAACTGGAATAAAAGGACGATGAAACTAAAAGCAACTTTAGTGTGGGGCTTGTGGATTATATTACTGCTGATGGTCACTGACAATGGCTGCTCTCAGCTGGTGGTTTCCTTCCCCAGAACTCATTTTGTCTGGTGAGAATTGTCTGTTTTCAAATAGTTCCTCCCACAGGAGTGAAGAGTGTTTGATGGAAGCACATGTATAGGGAAACTGAAGGAGTCCAGGCGTCAGGGCCTCTTAGCCCATCTCTAGCAACTTCTACAGGGCCTTTCAGAAGTGAGGAACTTCTAGATTGGGGCAGGGCAAGGATAGGCCAGGAGGGATGGCTAGCCCTAAAACTGCACTGTTGTGCAGTGGTTGGGGTGTAGTTACACCGAACTTTTTGCCAAGTGCCCACCAGGAGTCTGGTAGGGGGAGGGAGAAGCAGTGCGGACTAGCCTTCAGGTAGTGTGTTCACGATATGCCTCTGCACTCCAGCTTAGCCATATCTTGTCAGCCATATTATAATGACTGTCCTTTGGGCTGAGGAGCCAATGAGCTAAAGAGACAAAAAACATCTGGTTCAAAGATAGAGAATCTTCCAATCAGCTTTCAATAAACTTGCCACAAGGACCCAATTGCTATACCTCTTTTCTGTGCCCCATCTCAGTTTTTTTTTAAGTGGCTATTTGAATTCAATCCATGATGTTAAGACATTTATCAGATAATCACTGCAAAGCAAAGGCTGGACTGGTGCACTAATCTGCCTTAAGGAATATTCATTCCTACAGAAATCACAGGTAGAACCATTACTGACCTCAGAACTCCATCGACCCACCTCGAGGCGGGACGGGACTGCCACAGGAAAAAAGCAATATTGAAAGTAATGGCAGAAGCTGAGAAGATGAACCCTGAAGAGTCTCCCAAATCACAACCATCCAATACACATAAGTGGTGAGTCACAGATGGAATTAACTTTTTAAAAAAATTTAAAATTTAATTTATGTGCATTGGTGTGAGGGTGTCAGATCTTAGAGGTACAGACAGTTGTGAGCTGACATGTGGGTGCTGGGAATTGAACCCGAGTCCTTTGGAAGAGCAGGCAGTGCTCTTAACCACTGAGCCATCTTTCCAGCCCCTAGAATTAACTTTTAATATTTTTTTATTACACTCACTTATTTGTGTGTGTGTGTGTGTGTGTGTGTGTGTGTGTGTGTGTGTAAGGGTGTGCACATGTCACGGCATATATACGGAAGTCAAAGGACAACTGATAAGAATAGTTTTCTTCTACCATGTGAGTCCCAGAATCAAACTCAGGTCATCAGGCTTGGAGGCGAGTGCCATCACCCACTGAGCTGCTGGAGGAAGCCTCTCAGAAGATTGTTACGCTAGATTCCTGTCTGCAAGCATAGCGGTATCATTAGTCCTGACAGGAGTTGGCTGTCTTCCATTGGGGTGGGTCCCATGTTAAGCCAGTCAGTCCCTGGCTTGCCGTTCCTTCAATCTCTGTTCCATATTTATTCCTATACCTCTTGTAGGCAAGACAGATTTGGAGTTGAAGGTTTTATGGGAGGGCTGGTGCCCTGCTCCCTCTACTGGAGGTCCCACCTCACCTTAGGAGGTGGCAACTTCAGGCTCCATATCCCCTGCTGCTAGAAGTCTTAGCTAGGGTCACCCCTATATACTACAGGGACCCTCCCCTGTCCCAGAAATGCCCCCCATTTCTGTTCTCCCAGTCCTCACCCTCACACTGCCTACACCTGATTCTACCTCAATTCCTCTTCCTACCTCCTCTCCCATCCAGTCCCCCCCCATCTACTTCAGATGTCTATTTTACTTTCCCTTTTGAGTAAGAGTCAAGCATCCTCCCTTCCACCCTTGTTGTTACTTAGCTTCTTTGGGTCTATAGAGTAAAGCATGGTTATCCTGTACTTATGGCTTATATCCTCTTATAAGTGAGTACGTACTAGGCGTGTCTTTCTGAGTTTGAGTTACCTCACTCAGGATGCTATTTTCTAGTTTTATCCATTTGCCTGAAAATTGCATGATCTCTTTGTTTTTAATAGCCGAATAGTATTCCATTGTGTAAATGTACCACATTTTCTTTATCCATTCTTTGGTTGAGGGACATCTAGGTTGTTTCCAGTGTCTGGCTATTGCAAATAAAGATGCTATGAACATAGTTGGGCAAGTGTCCTTGTGGTATGGTGGAACATTTTTTAGGAATATGCCCAAGACTGGTGTAGCTGGGTCTTGAAGTAGAACTAGTCCTGATATTCTGAGAAACTGCCAGATTGATTTCCAAAGTGGTTGGACAGGTTTGCCCTCCCATCAGCAATGGAGGACTGTTTGTTCCCCTTGTTCCACATTCTGTTAGCTTTTATGTACAGCATATGCAGTTTAATGTACAAGGTTTTGTTTAAACACCTGCTTTGAATTATATACCTAGGAGTGAAATTTCTGGGGCATATAGTAATTCTCTTTATTTGCTCTCTCTCTCTCTCTCTCTCTCTCTCTCTGTCTCTCTCTGTCTCTCTCTGTCTCTCTCTGTCTCTCTCTCTCTCTGTCTCTGTCTCTCTCTGTCTCTGTCTCTTTCTCTCTCTTTCTCTCTGTCTCTCTCTGTCTCTCTCTCAGTCTGTCTCTCTCTCTGTCTCTGTCTCTGTCTCTGTGTCTCTGTCTCTGTCTCTGTCTCTCTCTGTCTCTGTCTCTCTCTGTCTCTGTCTCTCTCTCTCTCTCTCTGTCTCTGTCTCTCTCTGTCTCT
>CAJRSG010018765.1:102742-120173 GCA_907169655.1 Acomys percivali
ACATACACGCACACATGCATGCACACTGATGGAGCCATCTCCCCAGCCCCATCATAGTTTTCTGATAGATGAGGCAACTGAGGATCCTGGGCTGAGAGAGAAACCTGGACTGGAAGGTGTGTGTGTGTGTGTGTGTGTGTGTGTGTGTGTGTGTGTGTGTGTGTGTGTGTTCCTTACTCTTCTAGTAATCTTTAATGGGCGGGGGGGTGGGGTGGGGAGGGTACAAAGCCTTATTTTGAAGATCATGCCTCTGTGTCACATGAAACACGGGACATGGGCTTCTGTTTTGTACATGCCAGTTGCCAGCCAAGGTGGGCCTGGGAGGAACATTCAGGCTCCTGAGTGGCAGGTGGGAGCCTTTGCCAAGTAAAACACATGGAAGCTGGCCTGGGTATACACGGCAGTGTCAAGAAAGGAGATTTTTGTCAGGGAAGGCAATGGTTGTAGCTCCACATTCTCATGGGTGGCTATTGTTATCTCTTAGCAGGGGCTGGACCAGCGACATATATGGAAACACCAGGGATGAAGGTTGATCAAGAGCTCTTGGATTTAGCGATAGCTTATGTCAAGGATCATGATGACCCCAGCATCAAGGATAAACTCTGGGCTCTGCAGCGGACTCTGAGTGCTGAGGAAGGTTTGTGCACCAGGACACACTTGCTAAGGGATGCTAAGGGGCTGGAGAGCATGGGACTGACACACAGGCAGGTGGCCTGCCATGAAGATGTGGCATTCTTTTTTCTTCACTTCTCCCTCTTCTACAATTGAATGTGTGTGCCACTAAGCCCTGCTTCCCTGATACTTTCCGGAATGCTTTCTTTCAGAGGAAATTGCTCTACGGTATAGTCACTGCCAGGTCACTAGATGAGATGGAGAGGGCTAAGCAGGGGCTCTTGGCAGGTGGCGCAGTTCCATCCTGAAATGAGTAATCATCTGGGTTTTTTTTTTCTTTTTCTTTTTTGAGGCAGATGAGTTTGGCCAACAGAGGCACAGCTGGATTGCTGAGATAGGCCAGAATTGGAATGATATCTCCCCCAAGGAGAAAGAGCAGTTTCTGGAATATCTGTTCTACTGCTTCATGAGGACACCGGAGCCCGATGAAGATGAAATGTACAGCTCGAAGAGCTGGATTGTGGGTAAATGCTAGCACCATCATACACTTCCTCTCTTGTCCCCACTGATATCCATCACATTTTCTTACCCCTGTGGCAAGTTACCTGACAAAAGCAACTTAGAGTCCTTTATTTTCACTCACAGTTTCAGTAGATACTGTTTACCATGGCAGAAGAAGTGTGAGGCAGAGGCAGCTGATCACATTGCACCACAGTCAGGAAGGACCGAGAGAGGGGGGGGGAGAGACAAGAGAGAGACAGAGAGAGACAGACAGACAGAGAGACAGAGAGACAGACAGACAGACAGACAAACAGACACACACACAGACAGAAAGAGAGAGAGAGACAGAGAGAGACAGAGAGACAGAAAGAGAGAGAGACAGAAAGAGACAGAAAGAGAGACAGAGAGACAGAGATGGAGAGAGACAGACAGACACACACACACACGTAGACAGACAGACAGACAGAAAGAGACACAGACACAGATAGAGATGCAGAGAGACAGACAGCATCAGAGACAAAACAGAGATGGACAGAGAGAGAAGAGAGAGATGGAAAGATGGGACAGGGAGATATACACACAGAGAGAAGAGAGACAGATGAGACACAGAGAGAAGAGTGACAGAGAGACAGAGAAGAGAGAGATAGAGAGGAGAGAGGGGAATGCTAGTGCTCAGTTCACTCTCTTTTTCATTTATTTGGTGACCCAAGCCCCTAGGATACTGCTGTCTGTTTTTGGGGTGGACCTGTGAGCCTCTCCATATTCAATTAAAACTCTTTCACCTTGAAGGTCAGTGCTCCACTACAGGGCTTTAGAGGAGGGACAACACATGCCATCCTATAATACTTATTTTGTACCTTTCAATTTCTGCATCTAGGTTTACTCCAGGACGTTTTTACTTTTCTGAGTAAAACTGGAATTTGCTTTTGGAGGTGGGAGTGGGGAACTGTTTACAACTTCCTCTATAAACCCGGTGAGAGTGCTCCTCTTTTCATCTCCCTAATCTGTCATGGGCTGGGGTAGGCTGTGGAGAACAAGGGGGTGATTGCAGCCCATCCCTCTCCTGGAAGTGTGGGGTGGGGATGTGTTCACTGGTCTGAGTGGCAGAGCTTCCCCATGGTAGTGGTTCACAGTGAGAGACACATGGTCTTTTCTGTTCTTTTTTTTTTTTTCTTTTTCCTTTTTTCCACATGGTCTTTTTTATATCAATAGAGAGCATGGTGAATTTTCTGAAATGTGGGTGTTTCCCCCTGACTCTGAAAAGATGTAGACAACCATTATAGTTTATTCTTTCGTGATCTGACATTCATCCTTCAGATAGAATAGACACTGGATTTGGGCTTACTCTAAGATTATTTTATAGCTCTAACAAACTTTTTTCTTCATGATGTATACATGTCCTCTTCCAAGACTATACCAACCCCAAACATTTAAAGTTCATCCACCACTCTTTTGTGATAAGACTATGCACAACCAACATCTTTGTGCCTTGATACCTTTGTAGTTTGGGAAGAGGAAAGCTCCCTAGGAAGATGAGTTCCACATTATTGTCAGCTTGGTCAGCACTCTACATGGCTTGAGAAATTGTATCACCCTGTTTTCTGTGGTTATAACAAAATACCCTAGGCTGGGTACTTTATAAAGAAAAGAGGTTTGTTTAACTGACAGCATTAGAAGATGAAAGCCCAAGATGAGGAAACCTTGCTTGTTCACGCTCTGATTAGGGTACTCTTGTTACAACGTAATGTGATGGAGCAGCCTCGTGTAGAGGGGGCATAGCCATTGATGGGTGGACCTTATTGTAGAAATGGTTGGCTCTCTCCAGAGCTAATTCACTGCAACACAAATCCCTTCAGAGGCAGGTGTCTCCACCTTCCACTCAGCCCCTCCTTAAGCTTCCAGGGCACGGGCCTCTGAGAAGCACACTCTAACCATGCCTAGACAATGGCAGGATGAACTGTAGCTGAGCACAGGTCTCAGGGGTATGTCTCTGAGCAACAGCTTTGTCTGCACAAACTGCTTCCCATACCTACCTTCTGGCCTTAGATTAGACAAGCTCTTTTCCTGGGTTTAGGTAACATCACAGATGAGACCATGCATAGCCGGGAGTTTCTCCATCTGGTGGATGCTGGTTATGCCATCAACACTCCCTACCCACTTGTTCTGCCTCCCGTGCGTGAAGCTCACCTCATCCTCTCGTTTGACTTCAGTTCTGGGGACCCATTGGAGGTAATTGAAAAAGGAACTTTTCCTCTATTTGAGGGAAGGAGATGGCCCTGGGCAGAGGTGCGGGGAGTGGGAGGTGGGGGGTGGGGGGGTGGTCCAGGAATAACTCAGGGTCTGGCTGAGAAGTGGGTATTGGGTAGTTGCTATCTTGGAGCACTATGGTATGCATGCATCCCCCAACATCATGCATGGACATATAAAATAATAATACATTTAAAAACTTTAAAGATGCTTGCAGTCTGGCAGGGTAGGTCAGCAGATCATCATGGTACTTGTTGCTGACCTGAGTTCAATCCTTCAGACCCATGTGGTGGATCTCATAAACTGACTTCTGATGCCATAGGCACACTGTAGCACACACACACACACACACACACTGTAGCACACACACACACACACACACACACACATAAGTACACTTAGTATGAGTTTATATATTTTGTCTTTAAAATATACACACATAATATGCATTTGAATCCCTTATGAAATGCATATAAATACATAAAAGTGCATTTACGTTTGATCAAACTCAGATCATCAGGCTTGGCAGCGAATGCCTTCCTGCTTAGCCTTATCGCTGGTGGGTAAAGGTTTATATTTCACATTTATGTTTCTTTTAGTTGGATCTGAAATGTACCCCAGAAACCCATGTTTCAAGAACTTGGTCCTTAGGGTGTAGGAATTGGGGAGTGTCAGAACACTGAGGAGACGCACACAGTGCTGCGGTTCTCAACCTTCCTAATGCTGCAACCCTTTAATACAGTTCCTCATGCTGTGGTGACCCCCAACCATAAAGTTATTTTCATTGCTACTTCATAACTACTGTAGTTTTGCTACTGTTATGAACCGTAATATAAATATCTGTGCTTTCTGATGGTCTTAGGTGACTCCTCTGAAAGGGTCTTTTGACCCTCAAAGGGGTGTTTTGACCCACAGCTTGCAAACCACTGGCCTAGTGGGAGTTCTGTAGTTTACTGGGCTCATTCTCTCAATGACCCTTTCCCTTTCTGCTGCCTGACTAGTGAGGTGAACAGTTTTGCTCTGTCATCTCCTCTTCACTATGTGGCCAACTGACTGTGGCCTGTGACCCAAACCAACCTTTTTTCTTTGTAAGCTGATTGTCTCGCGTGTTTGCTGCAGCAGATGAAAGCCGCCTTACTTACTTCCATTGTAGCCATCAGGCTATTTAAAAGCATTTGCACGGCTGACTTTCCATTTCTGTTCATCAGTAATGGAAACTGGTTTTGTCTGCTACCATCCATTTCCCCCTGTGAGGTAGATGGTAAATAGTCTTTCAGGGAGGAAATGAGACTTGCTGGTCCCCAATATCTGTGGGTATCCCCTCATCTGAGCACACTGCCCTTCATACAGATCCTAAGGTCATTCTCAAGCCTGGCAGAAACTGTTCATTGGCTCTCATTGGATGCGAGATGCCTTCTGTTTAAGCAAAACCCGGAGATAACCATGTGCTTTCTACCCTACTCCTGCGGTCTTTGCCGAGGTTCCAGTACGTCTCAATGCCTCTTATTTTCCCCTTCTCAGACCATCAGGGCTACAGCAGACTACTGCCAATGCCATGCGATCCCCTTCCCTGAAGTGAGGGAGGATCAGCTGAAAGAATGGGCCCAAGCCCCAGCCAGCTGCTACGTCCTCAGAGGAGAAACAGGGCCTGTTGTCATGCACTTTACTCTGTTCAACAAAGACAACTGTGGAGGTAGGTGTGTGAGGAAGAGCAGGGTATGGAGCTCTGGGATCTGGGCTAGCAGAGCAGCAGCTTAGGGGGTACCTGGTCCACATTTCAACATATAAAGCGCAAGAGGATGAGTAGGAAGCTTCATATTGTCCACCCTGTGGCCTCCAAAAGGGTGCCATGTTTTCTGTTTTTTTTTTTTTGTCCTGGAAATTTCTGCCTGTTGCCTCTTTTTGTTGGGATGTTCTTGTTCTACCTGGAAGTCTGCCTTCTCCCACCTGGGCATCCACAGTTGTCATACAGTCCTGGGTGAACAATTCTAGGTGGGGCTCAGCATGTAGCATGATGATTCTGTCAGTCTCAGCCCTGCTGTTTACCACCCTGGACTCGCTGGGCCACTCTACCACTCTGCTGCCTTTGGAGTGGGGTTTTCTATAAGGGATAAAGTATAAAGCATATCTTTTTTTCTTCCTATAGATAGGGTCTCACTATTATCACCCAGGCTGGCTTTGAACTCAGCATCCCATTCCCTCAACCTTCCAAGTACTGAGATTGCACATGTGAGTCACATATGGCGTCGGATGTTCTTTCTGCTGGCCAGAGAGGACAGAGACATTGGATCTTCTGGGGCTAGATTTACAGAGTGTTTTGAATCACCTGACACAATGGGAACTGAAGTTTAGTCCTCTGAAAGAGCTCTATAAGTTTTGTGGATCTATTTTCCAGCCCCTGCTAATTTTATTTTTATTATTTTATTTTATTTTTTAATGTGCATAGTTGTTTTATTATTCAATGAAGTTAACAGGAAGATTTGTTTTAAGATATTAATCCAAGCAGCACTTGTAATGATAGATGGTTATGCCTGAAATTACATCAGTGCCCTGGCATTACTCTTTATTAGTTATGACCATGTCTGTCCCATCATTATTATAAAATTAGACTCAATAGGTCTTTAAAAAGAAGTGGTAAGGAGAAAAACTGGGAGTGTAGGGAGATAAAAATGAGAAAAATTGATCAAGCAGAATGAATATGATTAAAAGTCATTGTATGGAAATCTCAATTTATTAATAGGAATATAACTTTAAGCAATAACTAATTTAGTAAAATATAATAAAAATAGGCTTGTAGTAGTTAAGCTTTACTGTTTTTGCATAGTTTAATGATTTTACTACATGGTCACTTGGCTCCATAATTTCTGGGCTTGGTGCAATAAAAACAGGGTTTTGGGGTCAAGTATAGGGTGGAGCAGTGTGCAGCTCAGCTTATGGATAGTGAGAGACAGGGAACAAATCCTACAGATGGAGGTCATATGTTCTAAGATTTCATCATACCTGAATATGTCAGGAAATTATGAACATGTCAGTTGGTTAATCATTGATAAATAAGGTCATATCCTGCACAATTCAATTGCTTTCTAAACTTCCTTCCCACAACCACTGGCTGGATTGAGGGACCAGCCTTCCAGACATGACTTTTCAGGGATATTTCAAATCCCACAGTTATATTTTTGTTTAAAGTTACTGAAATACACACCAACATTCTCATTTAATGATCAAATTTGCAAGAATAACTAGTCAACTAACAACAAAAAAACTAGTCAATAATATCACTTTTGTGGCAGCCATTGAGACAACAATAAACTAAAAACTCTCAACTTTAGCATATTTTAGACTCAGGCCTCGCAGTCTGAGGTCTTGGTTCTCTCTATTCAGTAACCATCTAAAGGGCTTTCAAATACCATTGCCTTGGTAATTGGAACGGGATAGAGCAGAAGTGTCTTGTTTCATTCAAGCTCCTCTTGTGAGCCACACTGCATTTACGGTTAATTTTATTTTTAAGACAGGGCTCTCACTATTCAGCTTAGCCTCAGCTCGAACTCATAATTCTCCAGTCTTGGTTTCTAAGTGTTACAATGATTGGTATGCACCATCATGCCTTGTTTTATTTTATTTTATTTTAAAGATGTTTTATGTGTATGGGTATTTTGTCTGCATGTATGTATGTGCAGCATGTGCATGCTGGTGCCCAAGGAGGCCAGAAGAGGGCATCAGATCCTCTAGAACTGGAGTTATAGATGGTTGTGAACCACCACTGTGGATGCTGGGAATTAAGCCTGTGTCCTCTGGAAAGCAGCTATTACTTCTAACTGCTGAGCTATCTCTTCAGCCCCCTACCTTCCTTCTTTTAACAAGTATTAGTCGCCTGCATCAGCCATTGTCCCAGGCAGTGCAGGTTAATATGGAAAAGGAGACATTCTCCTTTGTGCAGGTATGAAGAATAGATAGTAAAACATGCTTCATTTCATAAAGTGGTATATACCAGCACCTCTATTTATAAAGCCAAGTGGTGGGCCGGCTGGATTTGGCCTACAAAAATAGTTTATACCAACCCCTGACATAAATGGATACAACCCAACTTGACATATGTTTTTCTTGGCTTGGTTCCATTTCAGATAACATTGAGACATGGAAACAAAAGTATGACACAATGAAACTATCTGACACCTACACACCAGACTTGGTGAAGGATTTGCTAAAGATGTCTAGAGAGAATGTTCGGAAAAACAGAGATAATATCCTTAATGAGATGAGGAGAGTGGCTGGGTGAGTGTCAGCTCTGACCTCTGAGTTGGAGCTAGGGGATATCTGTTGTAGAGCTGACTTTCAGTTATCTGATGTAAGGGTTGTGGATATGGCTGGCAATTGAGCTCCTGCCTAGAATCCTCCAGGAGGGCTGGAGGGAGTGTCTCTCGTCTAGTATCCCCAAGGGAGGGGTTGGGGTTATGGCTCATTGGTAGATGCCCTGCCAAGAGCCCTCCAGCGCTCAGTGGTAGAGTACTTGTTTAATGTGTAGGAAACCCTGGCTTCCATCCTGGGAAGAGAGAAACCATTTCTTCCTACTTGAGCTTAGATCTGTCTAGGGGAGAAGAAAGGCAGTGAGAAGTGCTGGAGTGGTTTTATGAAGCACAAAGCAGAGTGCACTAGGTTGTTATGGCAGTTGGGGCTGCCTAGGGGGCCAAATGACCAAGGATTTTCTATTAACCAAAGAGTGTGTATTGAGTGACCACCCCTATCAAGGCCCTTAACAACTAACAGTGAGTCCTCACTCATGGCCGCTGGCCTCAGAAATGTCTATCAGATGGCGTTCAGCATTGCTTTTCATTCCATTCTCAGGAAACCTGGGAACTTCCCAAGGGTGTATATGGAGGACAGCTCAGGTGACACAGTGCAGAATGTCCAAGGCTCTCGGACTGTGGAGATCAAGATATCTAATGACACAGACATAACATTCAAGAGTCCCTTGTAAGTTTCAACCTTGTCTTGTCCTCCCAAATCCTGCCCCTAGACATCCCCATTTTCATTATGTACTCAGTGGGTTTCTCTGTAGATGTTTCTGGTTTAGAGACAAGGCTTAGTGTGTGATGGCAGATCAGGTAGATACAGACAGGTTAAACCTCAGCTTTCCTTTTAATAAAAATCTCACAGCATGTGTGCTAACAGGCTAAGGTAAGTTTGTAATGATCTTACTTTTAAAAACTGATTTGCTTATCCTATATGTATAAGTATTTTTTCCTGCATATATGGACTTGCACCATGTGTGCTGTGGAGGGTGGAAGAGGGCATTGGATCCCTTGGAACTGGAGTTACAGGTGGTTGTGAGCTGCCATGTGTGTGCTGGGAATCCAACCTGGGTCCTCTGCAAGTACAGCTAGTGCTATTAACTGCTAAGACAACAGTCTTACTTTAAAAAATGTAATACTTAAGCCACGTGCAATGGTGCATGCCTTTAATTCCAGCACTAGAAAGGCAGAGGCAGGTGGAGTTCAAGGCTAGCTATGTCTACAAAGCAAGTCCAGGAAGCCAGGACTATGAGAGAAAGCCTGTCTTGAAAAACCAAAACCCAACCCAACCCAACCAACCAACCAACCAACCAACCAAATAAACAAAAAAAGGAATACTTTTAATTTTTCTTTGAGAATTTTGATCATATTTGTTCTGCAAAACCCCCTCCAATTCTTCCCAGATTCCCTCAGATCCCTCTCTAGACTTCATGTTCTATTTTTTTTTATTACCTACTTAGTTCATTTGGTGCTACCCGTATGGGTATGGGGGTGGAGGGTTATCCATTGGAGATTGGTCTGTAGACCTACCAGGAAGACATCTTAAAGAAACTAGACCTTCTCTCTTTGAGAAACTTTCAATTTGTAATTAGCTCCTCATGTAGGGGTGTGAGCTTGGGTGCTCCTTCCCAACCCTATATAGGCCTTTGACTGGCTTGATAAGTAACCCCAGCTGTAAGTTCATGAATGTAGCAGCAGTGCTGTCCAGAATGATCTTATCTTTTGAGTACTTGCTCCTTCTTGCAGACTCTTGTGGCTTTCTTTAACATGGGAGGAGTTACCACGTCACATGGCAGAGATGAACATAGTTTCTCCCAGCTGCCGCTGTTCACGGGCAATGAACTTGGTTTTCTTTTTATCAAGCACTTAAATGGTGAACTGGGTGAATCTGGTTGCATAGCACAGGGAAAAGAGGGCTAGCCATAAAGTCTGTGGCATCACACAAGGCATTCCATGTAAAGCAAAACCACATGCAAAGAATCTAGAGTAGAATGGCTTTGGCCTATTGAATAAGCAAGAAGAAAGCTGTTATTGATGGCTCAGTCTGAAGGTGCAGAAAACACAGAGTGAAATATGTTGTGGATTCTGACAGATCTAATCTGATGTAGGTTAAATAGTTAACTTCTTGCCTAGATCTGAACAGTTGTCCCTAGACTTGACATCATTAGATAAATAAATACTTACACAATAAGCATAGATTATGGGAATGCCTCTGAAGGAGTGGAGCTGGGATCAGTTCTAGGTATTCTTGCGGGATAAGGAATTGTCTTTCTTCAAACCCACTCAATGATCTCTAGAGGCCTCCAGATCTTCCATTCTTCTCTGACATGCACGATCACCTACGTAGACCAATAGTGACCTGTACCTCCTCTTTCCCAGGTACTACTTGCAGAGTGGGAATGTATTAGTGGACCCACCACCTGTGCTATCTCCAGAGTCAACCATCAACTGTTCTTTTGAGAGGAAGAGCTGCAGCTACCAGGGCACTGTGGGCCTACTGGTCTACCAGGGCCCAAGTGTCCACCTGGCCTTGATGTTCTCTGTTCCCTTCAACTATGCCCTTCACAGAATTGAGTTTGCCATAGCCATTATAACTGAGCCAGTCTCCAGGGACCTGGAGAGTGTCTTTGACAGCATTCACGGCAATGGGTCTCCAGAGATAAAGGTGGCAAAGCATGTTCTTCAGATCCCCCAGGGGACTCTGAAGATAGAACATGACTCCTTGATCATTACAGCCATCATGTCCAACATCCATGTGACTAAAATGGATATAATGGTTGAGACCAAAACCTCTTAAAATTTTCTCTCATCCTCTATAGCTGCCCATTTTATACTCCCTGTCAGGCTGGTTGGCTCTGTAAAAAGAAGAGACCATAGCTTAAATAATGTCCTATCCCCGCCGAGCCAAAAAACATCGAGAAGACAAATATTCTGTAAAAGCTTGCTGCTTGGCCAACAGATCAATGACACATTTATTAGTCCATCACCACTCTCTTGCATCCCATGCCGCCCTTGATGTACTTGGTATTTCTTCACTTTCCAACATGCTGTTGTGGCTTGCATTCTCTCTCAACACCTTCCTTTCACTCTGATTCAGGTAGATACTTTCTGTGCTTGTCTTATCTGCTGCCTCAGCCCCCTCCTTCCTGCTTGCCTGCTTCCTCTCCTTCCCATCCCTTCCACCTGTAACTCAGAGGCCGAGTCTGAAGGATCGACACGGGCAAGTCCCTTCACATGTGTGCCTCACTCACTTTCATCATCTGTGGAATAGATAATGCGGCTGCGTCCTGGGAGGCTCAGCTGAATTAAATCCCAAGATCTTAGACTAGCTTTGGTTCAGACAAAATTTTCTTTTTTTCTTTTTCTTTTAAATTTATTTATTAATTTATTCATATTACATCTCAATTGTTAGCCCATCCCTTGTATCCTCCCCTTCCTTCCTCCCTCCCGTTTCCCCCTCTACTCCCTTCCCCCATGTCTGTGACTGAGGGGAACCTCCTCCCCCTGTATATGCTCCTAGGGTATCAAGTCTCTTCTTGGTGACTTATTATCTTTCCTCTGAGTGCCACCAGGCCTCCCCATCCAAGGGGCATGGTCCGATATGGGGCACCAGAGTTCATGTGAAAGTCAGATCCCCTTCTCCACTTAACGGTGGAGAATGTCCTGTCCATCGGCTAGACTGGGTAGGGGTTCGAAGTTTACTGCTATATTTTCCTTGGCTGGTTCCATAGTTTGAGGAGGACTAGAGGACCCAGACCCGCCTGTATTTTTCCAGGACCCACTGGATCCCTCTATTTCCTCATTCTTCCCGGCTTCTCACCCCTAAAGTCTTAATAGGATTTTCTCCCCTCTGACCCACTTTCTTGGTAGGTAAATTTTATCATGGGGGCGTACCCCTTGGCCTAGTGTCTCGATATAAGTGAGTATATACCATTTGACTCTTTTTGCTTCTGGGTGAACTCACTCATTATGATAATTTCTAGATCGATCCATTTGTCCACAAATTTCGGAAATTCCTTGTTTTTAATAGCTGAGTAGTATTCCATAGTGTAAATATACCACAGTTTCTTTATCCATTCTTCTACTGAGGGACACGTAGGTTGTTTCCATGTTCTGGCTATTATGAATAAGGCAGCTATGAACATGGTTGAGCATATGTCCCTGTTGTGTGGTAGTGCATCTTCTGGGTATATTCCAAGGAGTGGAATAGCTGGGTCTTGAGGAAGCCCTATTCCCATTTTTCTGAGAAAGCGCCAGATAGATTTCCAAAGTGGTTGTACTAGTTTGCATTCCCACCAGCAATGAAGGAGTGTTCCTCTCTCTCCACATCCTCGCCAGCATGTGGTGTCAGTTGAATTATTGATCTTAGCCATTCTGATGGGTGTAAGATGGAATCTCAGTGTCGTTTTGATTTGCATTTCTCTGATGACTAAGGAGGTCAAGCATTTCTTTAAGTGTTTCTCCACCATTTGATGTTCCTCTATTGAGAATTCTCTGTTTAGTTCTGAGCCCCATTTCTCTATTGGGTTATTTGGTTTGATAGTGTTTAATTTCTTGAGTTCTTTATATATTTTGGATATTAGACCTTTGTCAGATGAAGGGTTGGTGAAGATCTTTTCCCAGTCTGTAGGCTGTCGCTTTGTTCTCTTGACAGTGTCACCTGCCTTACAGAAGCTTCTCAGCCTCATGAGGTCCCATTTATTAATTGTTGATGCTAAGGCCTGGGCTGTTGGTGTTCTATTCAGGAAGTTGTCTCCTGTACCTATGTGTTCCAGACTCTTCCCCACTTTTTCCTCTAATTGGGTTAATGTCTCTGGTTTTAGGTTGAGGTCTTTAATCCACTTGGACTTGATTTTTGTGCATGGTGACAAATAGGGGTCTAATTGCATTTTTCTACATGTAGACATCCAGTTAGACCAGCACCATTTGTTGAAGATGCCAGACAAAATTTTCAAGAGGCGTTACTCATTTTTTTCCCCAAATTATTATCTTTAGATGGCATTCAAGATAGTGGGGTTCATCATGGCATTCCCCACTATGTATGTCATTGTGGCCCCACATGGTGGCTCACAACCGTCTATAATATAATCTAATTCCCTCTTCTGCAGATAAAGCACTCATATGCAATAAATAAAATAAACAAATCTTTAAAAAAATCCCCTCCTGGTTTTGTGTCATAGATATGTACATATGCATCAATGTGTATTTTAATTTAAATTCTGCATATAAAAGAAGACATGCAATATTGTCTTTTTTTCTCCCCCAATTTCCCTATTGTCCTCTACTTCTTTGGACTCCTTTCCTTCCATAACCTCGTCTGCCTTTCATGTTTATTACATATGTCTATGTAGAGATAGAGAAGGGAAAGATAGATATAAGGTAATTAGATAAGGTAGGTAATGAGATAGATGATAAATTCAGGGGAGATAGACAATATAGATAGATGACAAATAGATGATAGGTGAAAAATAGTAGGTAGGTAGCTATTACACTTATGAAGGAAAACATGATACTTATCTTTTTGAGGCTGGCTTGTGTTGCTTAACATGATGGGTTCCAAGTCTGTCCATTTTTCTACAGTGTAACTTCACTCTTCTTGATGGCTCAATAAACATTAAAAGCTGTTATGAATTCAATGGTTTATTTTTCACAAAATGTATTTGTGGAGATGACCTTAAAAGGAAATGAGGAATTTACAGATGTCAACAAATTAAGATAAAATAATTAGGTGGGTGCTAATCCACTATAACCATTGCCCTCATAGAAAGAGGATTTGAACATATAGGCAAATGTGCACACAGATACTGGGCTATGAGACTATGAAGGATGAAGTTACCATGATGCACACATGAGGCAAGAAACACCAAAGATAGTCAGTGAATGATCAGTTGTCCTGATACTGACCTGAGGTAAAAGAGTCTGGGCTCAGAATCCTTTGTTGCACTGGACCGTGTCTTCTTGGTCTCTTTAAAGTTCAGTGAGGTCCTCAGTCTTTCATTCAGTCTGTGACCTTGACCTTTTGAAACTTTTTTCTTTTGTTTTTATTAATTTGTTCATATTACATCTAAATGGTTATCCCATCCCTTGTATCCTCCCATTCCTCCCTCCCTCCCATTTCCCCCTTACTCCCCTCACCTATGACTGTGACTGAGGGGGACCTCCTCCCCCTGTATATTCTTATAGGGTATCAAGTCTCTTCTTGGTAGCCTGCTATCCTTTTTGAAGTTTTTAGAGTACCTTTTTGAAGTTTTTAGAGTAGTTGCTTTTGTAGTTTTGATGGTTGCCTATGATTGAATTTAGGAACATCATAGAAGTGATGGATGCTGTGTCCCTTTAAAAAAAAGTGCATGCAGATGTGAGTGTGGCATATGGTATATGTGCATGTGTGTGTATGGGTGCAGATATCTGTGTGTGTGCTTGCAGAGGCCAGAGGTGGACGTCTGGTATGCTGCTCTATCATTCTTCACCTTATTCCTGTGAGACAGTGTCTGTCCATTGAACTCAGAGTTAGACTTGCGGCCTGCAAGCTCCAGTGACCATCCTGTCTGTACTTCCACAGCACTGAGATGATAAACAAGGGGAAGCCTAGCTTTTTGTGTGAGTGCTGAGGTCATGCTGTTACCCACTGAGCCATCTCTCTACCCTACTTTGCTCTTTTTGCATCCTCTTGGGAGATACATCATTTTGAATAGTTAAATAACTTAGGATATTTATTTTGGTCTCATAAGATGCACCCACCAGAGATCTTCACTCTAAATGTATCCCTTGCAAATTGCTAGAGTTTGCCCAGAATACTGCGAAGTCCTGGGTTCCATCCCTAGTACTGGAAGGAAGGGAGAGAAGAGGGAAGGGAAATTGGTGTTTTGTATGAAGATGTTTGGAGATACCTACTTTTTGAGATACTTTCCATTTGTTTTCAATTTATATTAACAAGGACTTGTTTTTCTGTAATACCCTACATTATTGACATTTATTTTCAAAATTCCCAGCACAGTCATGCAACTCTGTGATGCTGAGTTCTGGGTTCTTCTGGCATGTTCCATGATTCTCTGAGCAATCCCATGCTTTGATGCCTCAGATTTCCCTTGCACATTTCCTTTTCTGGACATGGATTTCACTACTCTTCAAGGGGCCTTGGTTCCTTTCAGTGAATAATCGTATTTGTAAATCAAGACTGATACTGGAGGTACTCAATATGCGAGAGTCACAACATCTATGTCCCCTGTGTGGAAAGAGCTAGGGCCACAAAGGGTACTAGAATGGTGGTTTAAATGGGAAATGTCTGCCATAGTCTCAGGCATTTGAACCCTTGCCTCCAGGTGGTGGTACTGTTCTGGGGAGGTTTAGGTGGTGCATTCTTGCTGAAAGAAGCAAGCCACTGGCGGCATCACTAGAGGGTGGACTTTGAGATTAAAAAGCCTCCTCTGCTTCTAGTTTGCTTTCTCTACTTTGTACTTATGGATCAAGATGTGAACTCTCAGCTTCACATTCCAGCCACCATGCTCTCTCTACTATTATGGACTCTTAAATGTAAGATTAAATAAAACAAACAAACAAAAAGATTAAATAAAACCTTTCTTCTCTAAGGAACTATGGTCATGGTGTTTTATCACAGCAATAGAAAAGAAACTAAGACACACACTGAAGTTTTGTGTTCATGTTGAAATCCATGAAAACATAAATAATTACAGCCCTATACTCTGAGGCTCTTTCTTCTTTTCTCCCTATTAATAGCTCCCTTTTCCAAAAGCAAGAGACCTGGCAGCTGTTAGGTCACAATCCTTCTAGTTGCATTCTCTCTCTTCTAGACATTAGGCCCCACCCTCCAACTTTTGGGACAGAGTTGATTATAAAACAAGCAAACAGACCAACAAAGCAACAAGAAGAAGCATGCTACACTTTCAGCCCCTCTCTTTTGTAGTTGTGAATAAAATCAAGACAACCTTCAATGGCAGCTAGTCTTTATCAGTGTCTTCCTGAATTATGCCTATAGGCTAGTCTAGGTTAATGTGGTAGTTAGTTTTTATTGTCAGCCTGACCCGACATAGAATTGCCTGGGAAGGGAGAGCCCTAACTGAAGAATTGTCTCAATCAAATTGGCCTGTGGCCACGTCTGAGAGGAACTGTCTTGTTTGATAATTTATATGGAAGGGCCCATCCCACTGAGAGTGGTGCCAACCCTGAGCAGGTAGATGGTCCTGGCCTGTATAGGAAAGCTAGTTGAGCATAAGGCATGAGAAGCAAGCCAGTAAACAGCATTCCTTCATAGTTTCTGCCCTAGTTCCCTCAGTGATGGACAATTATTTGGAAGTATAAGCCAAATAAGCCCTTGCCTCCCTATGTTGCTCTTGATCATGATGTTTGATCATAGCAAGTGGAAAGCAAACCAGAGCAGGTAGGTCACATGATTTAGAGCTGGCCCACCTCCTCTGAAAACTTGTCAGAGAATCTTCTTTTGCTTTTAGGATCTAAAGGGAAGAGAGGGACCTAGAGATGGTCACGGTGCTATGTCTTCTAACTGCTCTCCTATTCTGGATTCCATCATGGATGCCTATGGTCATGATGCTATTTCTTCTATTGAGAGTTCCATCATGGCTGCCTATGGTGATGATACTATCTGCTTTTTTATTGAGGGCTCCATCATGCTTGCCTATAGCCATGAGCCAATTACTTTCCTATTATAGGCCCTTTGAAGGATAATCTCATACCTGCTCCTTTCCTTGAACATGCATTCCTTTTTCTTAATTCTCAATAAAACCATTATTTCTTTTCCATTGCCTTTCCACCCCAGTGGAGACACCCTTTTTACCCTCGTCTAGAATTAATACTCAACGTTCTGCTACCTTTCTGAGTAGACATTCCTTAGACTGTGGTGGGCTATAGTATTGTATATATACATATATATGTATATATAGACATGTATAAATGTTAATATCTACTTATATAATTACACACAGAATATGCAAAATTTCCATAGGTAGACTTCCACCTAGATGACCACCTACAAGCCATACCCTGGATATCGCCTTCACATCATCCACACCCTCTCATTTGCAGGGACCAGGTACTAGCCTGTTTTCCATTACTGTTACAATGTGTCTGAATCTAGGAACTCACTAGAGATATTATGCTTATATAACTCAAAGTTTTGGATGTTTAAAGGCATGGTATTTAAAATGGATAGGTATTGGTGAGAGCTTCCTTGGTTGTATCATCTGGCAGACAAGATAATGGAGGGTAGAATGAAGGGGAGAGAGAGAGAGAGAAAGATAGATAGATAGATAGATAGATAGAGAGACAGACAGACAGACAGACAGACAGACAGACAGACAGATAGACGAGACACAGATAAGAGAACAGTGATATAGGAGTGAGCAGCCTGGAGTGGTCAGGCTCATTTTTTCCTCTCTTAAATTAATCAGTTTAATTATTCATTTTACATTCCAATCGCAACCCCCATCCTCCTCCTTCTGGTCCCACTTCCCTTCCCTCTTCTCCATGTTCCTCTCCCCCCTCAGAAAATAGGAGCCCCCCTGACCTACCCATCCCTGCATGCCAAGTTGTATCAGGATTGAGTGGGCCCTCTACTACAGTAGCCTGACAAGGAAGCCCTGCCAGGGGAAATAATTGAAAAGCATACAAGAAAGTCCATGTCAGAGACAGCCCCTGCTCCCCTTACTAGGGGACCCACATGAAGACCAAACTGCCCATCTGGTACATATGTATAGGAGGCCTAGGTCCAGTTCATATATGGTCCTTGGTTGGTGTTTCAGTCTCTGCAA
>CAJRSG010018765.1:128762-162804 GCA_907169655.1 Acomys percivali
ACACACACACACACACACACACACACACACACACACACACACACACACACACTGGATGGGGGGTTTAAAATGAATAAACATGAAAGAGAATTGTTGAAGGTCATCCAGCTATACACATATCCTTTGCCTAATAAGTTTATATTATAGCAGCCTGAGAAATTGAAGTTGGCTGAGTAGAGCGAGAAACTCAAAGAAAACTTCAGTATGCAGAAGGATGGCAGCTGACCTGTTTATGACTTGAATGGGAAAGTGCAGGGATGGAAACTGAGATTCTGTGGAATCCTTGATAATCACACTCTGTCTTTTTCAGTGGGTGGCCGTGTAGACTTTGAAGACTTTGTGGAGCTGATGACCCCCAAATTGCTTGCAGAGACAGCAGGGATGATTGGTGTCCAGGAGATGCGAGATGCCTTTAAGGAGGTAACTTAATAACTCCATAATGCTGACAGAGGGGGCAAGGGAAAACCCCAAGGGGCTCGTTTTATTAATCCACACCATGGACAGTGCCCACCAAAATCAACTAGTTGTGATTAATTACACTTGGAAGGAGAATCACATATTCCAGACACATTTGGCAATATGTATTCATCTGACTTTATCATTTGAACCTTTATATACAATATTAGGGGTAAGCAGACATTAATTCCTATCATAGGTATGAGAAAACGGAAGATTATAGATTGTACATGATATTCAATAGCCTATGTTTCCCAAGGTCAATGTTGGGGCCTCTAATCTTGGTTCCTGCAATAGGAAGAGAGAATCTAAGAGTTTGATATTTCCAGAATGGCAGAGCTGTTCTAGGGAAGCACATTCTAGGGCATGGAGCTGCAAGTGTGGAGGCTATATGACAGGAAGATGCTTGTGTAAGTGGGACAAGATCAAGCAGTGGACGTAAGAAGAAACAGACAAGGTCTCAAGGAGCTGGCGGTGTGACTCAGTGGCAGAGCACCTGCCACAATCAGTGAGGGACTGAGGACATGGCTCAGTGGTAAAGCCCTCGCCTAGAATCCTCCAGCAAGAGACTAGAGGTGTGGTTTGGTACTAGAACACTGCTTTAGTGTGTGCAAGGCCTTGGTCCCTCTTTATCTTTCATTTCATAGGTATTCTGTTACCCTCTTCTTCCTCGTTGCTCCTTCCTTAAAACCTTTTTTCCACTCTCATCGTCTGCTTTCTAGTTTTATGCGTACACATCCACCTACATACATACTCAAATTTAAATCTTGGGTCCACATATGAGAGAGAGAGCATCATCTGGTTTTCTTGTCGTTCTGAATCTAACTTATTTTGTCTAGCACAATGATTTTCAAGGCCATCTATCTTCTTACAAACGTCATGATTAAAATTTTCTTTATGGCTGAAAAAAATCAGAAAAACCATTCTATTAAATATTTAAAATAATATAATACTCAAAATAATTATAAAATATTGTGATGTATGATAATAATCAAAGCATTTGGCCATTAAGATAGTTCAGTGTTACATAGAGCGACAAGCCTGATGACGTGATGACCTGATGACCTAGGACTCAGATGCTGGGTCCTACAAATTGTTCTCTGACCTTCACAGGTGCATTATGTGTGTACACATGTGAGCACATTCCCATATGTGTGTACACACACATATAAACAAACAAATAAATGTAACAATTTGTTTAAAGACATGCAAAACAAACAAAAGCAAACAAAAAGGAAGCTCCTGGTTGCGCAGATATGTCTGTCACACTAGTTGTGGTGATGATTCCTTGAGGCTTTGCATAGGTCCAAACTCATCCAGTTGTATGCATTATATATTTACAACTCTTTATATATCAATTACACCCCAATAAAGATGTTAAAAGTAATATAGATGCAAATTTGAAAGAAGTCCCATTGTTTTTTCTTTCATTTATTTGTTTATTCATTCACTTTAGAGCTTGGTCCCAGCCTCCTCCCTACTCTCCTCCCAGTCATATCCTTATGTCCCCTCTCTCCTTCTTCTCAGAGAAGCGGAGGTCCCGAAGGGGTTCCGACATACCCTGGCACCTTAAGTTGCTGCAGGATTACATGCATCTTGTCTCCCAGACAAGGCAGCCCAGCTAGAGGAAAGGGATCCAAAGGCAGGCAACAGAGTAGGAGACAGCCCCTACTATTTTTAGGGGACCCACATGATGACTAAGCTACACATCTGCTACATATTTGTAGGTGGTCTAGGTCCAGCCCATGCATGCTCTTTGGTTGGCGGTTCAGTCTCTGTGAGCCCCTGTGGGCCCTGGTTAGTTTACTCTGTAGGTCTTCTTGTGGTGTCCTTGATTCCACCAGCTCCCGCTCTCCTCCCTCCCACTTTCCCACAGAACTCCCGAGCTCTGGCTCTTGTTTTGCTGTGTGTCTCTGTATGTCTTTCCATTAGCTGTTGGATGAAGCCTCTCAGAAGACAGTTATGCTAGGATCCTGTCTACAAGCATAGCAGGGTATCATTAAATAGTATCAGGGTTTGACTGTCTCCCATGGGGTGGGCAGAAGACCCATTGTTGATGAGGCAACATTCCGGTAGATGATGTGTCCTAAATGCCTACCTTGGTTCTCAACCTCCAATGAGTGACTAGAACCCTGACCTACCCTGAGGCTGTTGTCACCACTGATGCCGATTTGGCCTCCTTGCTTCTGTTTAGTTTGACGCCAATGGAGACGGGGAGATCACACTGGCAGAGCTGCAGCAGGCCATGCAGAGGCTGCTGGGGGAGAAGCTCACACCCCGAGAGATTGCTGAGGTAGTGCAGGAGGCTGACATCAATGGAGATGGCACAGTTGACTTCGAAGGTAATACAGTGGGTGGGAATCTGGGAGTCTACACCAGTTTCTTCCCCCATGTGGTTCCCCAAGTCACTCCTTATCCTTCTCCAAATTTTCATCTGAGGGTGCGTTCTAGGTTCATTTCCTTTGCTGTAATAAAACAGCCTGCTCACTGGCCTTTGCTCATCTAACTCTCTCATACATCCCAGACCCACCTGCCCAGGGCATGGCATTGTCCACAGTGGAATGGGGCCTCCTGTACCAATTAGCGACCGAGCAATTCCCCACAGCTATGCCACGGGCCAATCTGACTGTGGCAGTTCTTCAGTCGAGGTTTCCTCTTCCCAGATGACCCTAGGGTTGTGTCAGCTTCATAATAACTATGAATTTAGTGCATTGTCCGATCATACCTGAGGGAGACATAAATTGGCCACATCAAGCTTAAATTGTGATACTCTCTGATTTAAAGTAGCCAGTATCTAGCTGTTGCCTTTGGGTGGGGCCAACATCTGTAGTCTGCTCTTCAGGTCTATGCCTCTTCAGTCTACTGACTCGTGTCTTCTGCAACCATGATGTGAACTGGTATGTCACAGGGGAATGTGTTTCCTGGTCTGCATCCTTCAACTTCTCTTTTGTTTCTCATGACCTGTCTACTTGTTGCACTTGTAAGATTTATGCATCCCCCAATGACACAAGCCAGCCAATCACCTTTTGTCCCTATGAGCATATACAGGGGGAGGAGGCCGTCCCCCTCGGTCACAGACGTAGGGGAGGGGAGTAAGGGGAAAAATGGGAGGGAGGGAGGAATGGGAGGATACAAGGGATGGGATAACCATTGAGATGTAATATGAATAAATTAATAAAAAATAATATTGAAACAGTAAAAAAAGAAAAAAAAAAAAGAATCTCCGCTTTCCCTTCCTGAGCGCATTAAGCCTGCCTGTAAGCCTTATAGGAGTTTTTTTTTCTTTTCCATGGAATATATCTTGTGTTAGTTTCCATGCTGCAGACAGTTGAGGATCTCTCTCCCATTCCCTCCCTCTATTTGGTGTTTGTGAGGTCAGTGTATAGTATGTGGGGTGTATGCACACTCATAGGGCTCAAAGGAGGGTATTGGGTGTCCTGCTCCATCACTCTTGACTTTATTTCACTGGGATGGAGGCTTTCTCTGAACTTGGTAGCTTGCAAGTCCAAACTATTCTCTTTCCACCTCCTGCAGTACTATGCTTACAGTTGCACACTGGGATTTTTTATGTTAGTACCGGGGACTCAAACTGAGCTCCTACTCCTTGTGCAGCTAACACTGATGATCTAGCTCCCCAGCCATCGAAAGAGAGGGGTATTTTAAAAACCATATCTTCTCTACAAGTCCCCATCTGGAACGTAGTAAATGTGTTGGGTACCTGATGGATCGTATCCGTCTTGGATGTCCCATGCGCATCCATGGAAATGGGTGGAGGAGAGGCTGTCAGACAGATCTTTTGGCCAACTATAAGCAAAGGAAGGGTAGGATGACCTTAAGACATGGTGGGGCCAGCGAGTTCATCTGACATTAACTTTAAACAAATTAATGGGCAATCTATTCCTTCAGAACATTCCATCCACTATCCACTTGATTTCAAATGGACTAGTTTCTCCTTACTAGCCTCTGTTTCTTTTCTGTAAAGTGGCACCCTTCCAAAAGCATTGAAAAATATAAACAAAATCTAGAAATATAGCTCAAATGGTAAGAGCATTTGCTCCCCAAGCATGAGGACCTAAGTTTGTTTTTATAAAGTATATTTTATTTATTATAATTTATTCACATTATATCTAAATTGTTATCCCCCCACTCTTATCTTCCCATAACTCCCCCTCCGTCTTCTGCTCTATTTCACTCCCCTAGACCTCTGATGGGGGGAGCCCTCCTACCCCACTGTCTGGCCACAGCCTATTAGGGAGGACCTAAATTTGGATGTCTAGCACCCGTGTTAAAAAATTCAGTCACGTCTTTGTGCCTGTAACTGGTGGTGGATAAGGGTTTACTAAACTTTAGCAGAGGTTCACTAAAGATCCCTGGATCCCTGGCCATCAGCTTAGCAAAAATTCAGTAAGAAAGATCTGGAGAGATTGCTCAGTAGTTCAGCTGATCTTCCATGGCAGTTCACAACTCCAGTTCAAGGAGACCCAACTACTTCTTTTGGTCTCACTGGGCACTGTACATCTGATGCACATGCAGGCAGAACACCAATAGACATTAAAAACAACAACAATAACAACAACAGCAACAGCAGCCGCAGCAGCAGCAGCAACTATTGAGCCCCAGGTTCGGTGAGTGACTCATTTTCATGGGAATAAGATGAGAAGCATTAGAGAGGACAGTTGGCATTTTCATCTGGCCTCCACATGTGCATGCATAGGTACACATGCATCTATACATACATTCACACACACACACACACACACACACACACACGCACACGCACACGCACACACATGCACACACAAGAAAAGATGAAACAAGTTACTCGTAATTTCTATTTATAAACACTTACTATATTTTATGAATATTGTATCATAGAGAGTTCAAGTCATTTTCCAAAGATTAATGTCACTGCCTGCAACATAGGAAAAGCTCCCTAAAGCTCTAGCTGCTTTTACTAAGAGGAACTGCACAGGAGGTTTTTTTTTTTGTTTGATTGTCTGTTTTTTTTTCAGAGTTTGTCAAGATGATGTCTCGTTGAAGAGGTAACGGGAGCTCCAAACACGTACTGCCTTGCCAACATGAGTCGGACACTTGTCTAGTACTGGATGCCCAGGATCCCTTGAGGGATAGAGGGTTGGAGTGGACTCTCCACTGTATGGACTGGGGTGCAACTAAAACACTTGTTTTGTTTCTTGGGAACATGCATAGAATCAAATTTCGAAGGAAGACTCTATGTACATAAGTATGAATTATACTAGGACCCAGTGCTGCTCAAACATTCCAGACGCGATGGCATCTTTCCCTAATTCTGAGTTTCCCGCCAGATTCTCCTTCCATGCCTCCCCTGAGAAAAGATGGTGTAGGGAACCTTCTCACAGTCTGAAGGAAGGAAAGAAAATCCTTCAAAAAAGTTCCACACACAGCTTACCTTTCCCCTGGCTACTCCAACAACAACCCAATTTCCTCTTCTTTGCAAGAGAATGTCCCACCCATCTCAGGCTTATAATGGGGAGCCTGCTAAGTCTCAGTTTGGGAATACCTCAGGAAGAAGGCATTCAAGATTGAGTTTCTAAAATTTCCCAGAAGCACACAGTCTGTTTCTCCCCGGTAAACACCCATGGATGGCCCTGCCCTAGTGTGACATAACCTGGGGGGACCTGAGCTCACCAAATCTGGATTATCAAGGTTTAGAGAAAGCTGATCCCTGAGGGTACTTAATCCCCTGAAAATATTAAGAGAGGAAGTGGGGTGTGTGGGGGGGTGGGAGTGGGGGGGATTCCCCAAATCTCTAGTTCAGCCAGGTGACTGCAATCCATTCCTGGAAGCCTCTGTGCTGATCTGCCCTGGGCCGCTCCATGCAGGTCTCTGCCTTAGGTGGGTTTTGGACTTTGTCATTCATATATTAACATGGATTTGGACACTTCAGCCGCTTTACCACTTGAGATAAAGAATTTGTGCCATGCTTTTCTTTCACTGAAGTCCATTAGGTTGGAGTGTCTAAGCCTACACAGCTGCTAGCACGGGAAGGGATTCTAGATAGGTGTTATACCGCTGAGCCACTTCCTCAGCCCCTCACTGGAGGATGCTATGCAAGTGCTCTACCACGGAACTAGACGCCCTACCCTCACTGTGCTGTCTCCTTCGGGTTGATTGTGATCTATCCAAGTCAGGGCAGCTGAGATCACTCACAGGAGGCTTTTTATGAAATCAGGCTTATTGAATTTTCTTCAGTGAGGGGTGAGGAAGGCTCAGGTGACTCATGGCACTCACAAAGTCCTTCTACGAGGTTATATAAGTAACAAATAATTGCTGGGGAAAGGAGACTCTTCAAATTCACTGTAACAAAATAGTGTCTCAGTGTTTGGGAAATCTTTTTCTGGTACAGAAAATAGGCATATTTACACTGGACTGGACAAATACAGATACTGTCCCCTATTTGACTCACAATTGATGTTTGCAGACCCTGCCCTAAAGGGGTTGCAATTGTGCAATTTATTATTTCCTATTCCAAAGAGGCTCAGATTCTGCAACAGTTCGATGTAACTTGTAGAAGATTCGGCAGTTTGTGAATAATTCTAGTTCAGTAGATGCAAATAATTTCTACCTGGTAGAGAATAGACCCTCAAAAGTTGGTTGCCTTTTTGCTGCTGATGGATTTTGTATTTTACTTGGCTATATTCCTTAGCAAGTCAATGTTAATTTTTTTATCATAAAACCTATCTATATGTCTTTCTGTCTATCTATCATAATTTGAGTTAGCTTACTGTGTCCCTTAAAATTGACAGTTTATAATGAAATTTGAAGGGTGGGCCTTAATATACTCTTGGTCTTAGCTATAGACTGTAGGGCACTGTGGCAATTAAAAACAAAAGATCTAGATACACAGTGGAAAAGGAGATATCCAGATGCTATGCATTCTGTGACCACCTTGTTTTGGTAGATGGAAGGGAAGAGACAGAGAACAGCTCCAGAGTTTACCCCATTATCTGAAAATGTTCACAAAAAGGTGAGAGGTCAAGCAACACAAACTAAAAGGCATTTGTTTACCCTACACAGGCTGTATCACACTTTATCTTCCTGAAAAGCAAACCCTTGCTGGTATATTATTTCTATCTTTCTTAGAAGCGAGAACTAAAGCTTTCAATTCTGGTACAACCCACTGTCCATATTAAGATGCCTCTGCTCTAGCTGGCCTTCATCAACAGGACTCTACTAATCTAGTAATGTCTTTTTGGAGAAGACAGAGTTTACAGATAACTTTTACCTTACTACAGTAACTTCCTCAAAGACCAGGTAAATTAATAAATGACAGTTTATTTAACACATTCACACCATCACAAATGATGTAATTTTAAAAAAACTTTTTATCCCATTTGTTCATTTATTTATTTGTAATTCTTGTGTGTATGTTTATTTGTGTGTGTGTCTACACATGTGCCACTGCATGTGTGTAGAGGTCAGAGGACATCTTGTGGGAGTCAGTTCTCTCCTTTTATCACATAGACTCCGGGGACTGAGCTCAGGTTGTCAGGCTTGGTGGCAAACACTTCTACCTGCTGAAACATATCATATCATATCATATCATATCATATCATATCATATCATATCTTCTCTGTCTGTATATATAATATATAAAAATGACAATGATGATATCCCAATCATCAAGTTTCCAATATCACCATCATGTCAATAGCTAAAGGAGACTTTTCATTTATTTAGTGACTTCTGCTGAATATAATCTATATTTCTGTGCTTGTTAGTTTATTTTTGTCAACTTGACAGAAGCTACAGTATCTGCAAAGAGGGAACCTCATTTTAGAAAATGCTCCCATCCAAATGGCTTGTAGACAAGTCTTTGGGGGGGCATTTTCTTCACTAATTACCAATGCAAGAGAGTCTAGATCACTGTAAGCAGTGACATTCCTGAACAGGTGGTCCTGGGTTGTATAAAAAAGTAGGCTGGGAAAACCATGGGGAGCAAGCCATAATTTGTGTTCCTCTATAGCCCCTGCTTAAGTTCCTGCCTCCAGGTTCACACTTGAGTTCCTGGCCTGACTTTCCTTAGTCACAGAATGTAACATGGTACTTGTAAGCTGAAATAAACCCTTTGTTCAACAGGTTTCCTTTTTGTCATATTCTTTATCACAGCAATAGAAAGCAAAATAGGACAGTGCTCAAATGAATTGGGATAATCTGTGACCAATTTTGTGGACCTCAGGAGCTTGCATAGTACCAAAGAAAACAAAACAAAACCAACACACTTCACCCTGAATGTGGCAGTTAAGTTATATTAAAAGGTTTGAAATAGAATTTAAAATTTACACAATGTAAAACTATTAACTTTATTGTCCATCTATTTGGTTATTGTTACAAGTAGTGAAGAAGGCCATGTGTGTTAGTAGTTTAAAGCTGAAAGCAGAGATGGTGAGAGGTATGGATTTGGATAGAATGTTAAACATTAGAAGTAAGTGATGGTGTAATTAAAGGATAAGGTTGATTTAGAATCATGAAAATAAAGGATTTGAGGGTAGATCTAGGACACAAGTAAGAGTCTAGATATGATTAAGATTTCTTAAATGCTAACAAAATAACATATTGCATTTTATGCAAAAATGAGTGTGTACATGAATAAGTGCCTTTGACACTTATTTTATTTTTCCTTTTCTTTTTCTTTTTCTTTTTTAGTTTTTCAGGGCAGGGTTTCTCTGTGTAGCCTAGGCCGTAGGCCTAACCCTGGACTCGCTTTGTAGACCAGGCTGGCCTCGAGCTCACAGCAATCTGCCTGCCTCTGCCTTCCAAGTGCTGGGATTAAAGGCATGCGCCACCATGCCTGGTCCCTTATTTTATGTCTATGGAGATGACAACACATACGGAGAGAGCACCATGAGCTATGGAGCAACGTGTACTAGTATTCAAATTCTAACTCTGACACAACTTAGGAGTATGACTTTGGGAAAGACTTAATTTTTTTTGGGAACATTATTTATTGAGTGAAGAGGATGGGAATGCATCTCCCAGAGCTGCCATGGGTAGACTCAATAAGATTTGGTCCAAAGATCAAAGCCCTACAAGGAGAGCACTGAATAAATGTTCTTACTTACAAAGTCAGGGTGAGACACCAATCAAGATTGCATGTTAAGCTGGATATCGTCATCATCTCCTTTTCCCTTCCCCAAGGCTCAAGGATCACTGCAGAGGAGAGGGTTAAAAGGAAGCATGGACGTCTGCAGAGATAAATGTGGTATTGCAAGATATGATAGAGCAGTTGCACACATGAAGTCACAGTAGCCAGAACGGTGTGCACAAGACCTAGTCAGACAAAATCCCAGCATGGGTATAAGAGAGTGATCATAAAGTCATACTGCTGTTCGAGGAGTTCTTGGTAACTGATGGTTGCTGAGGTAGGAAGGATTAGCTTTTTTTTTTTAGGGATGTGGACCCTGAAGGGCTTTGTGTGCTCAGCAGAGGGTCCCACATCCAACTACATACTGAAGCACTACATGACCTCAGTGGATTAAAAACAAAAACAAAAACAAAAAAAAAAAAAAAAGGAGAGAGAGCATAGAGTTGGGAGGGAGAACTGATGGGGAAAGGGGAAGGAATTGAAGTTGAGGAAATGGGGGTAGATATCAGGCAAAGCAGTCTACTTAGGGCGAAGTGGTGAAAAGCAAGCAACAGAGTCCGTGTCATAGACAACATCCTCCGAACTTACTAGGGAATCCACCTGAAGATCAAACTTCCCATTGGTTACATATGTGTAGGGGGCCTAGGTTGAGTCCATGCATGCTCTTTGGTTGGTGCTTCCATCTCTGTAAGCCCCCACGAGGCTAGGGTAGTTGCCTGATATCAGTGGACTAGGAGGAGCTCAGTCCTGATGCAACGTGGTCTGCTGGGGTGGGCTGGTGGCAGGGGGCTCCCCTTTTCTGAGGACAAGAGTGAGGGGTAGGGGAAGACAGGGAGAGGGAGGAACCAGGAGCAGAGGAGGAAGGGGGCTATGATCGAGATGCAAAGTAAATATATAAATTAAAAATACGAAAAGAAAATCCTAACTATTCAAAAGCAGGTATTAGCAAGAACAATTAGCAAGAACACTACGGGATTGGCTCAAGCTGACCTAATTAATGTCTTTTTTGTGTGCACAAAAATATCAGAAATATGCAATCCTCAAAAATGTCTTGGACTTTGAAAGAGTAAACAGAATTTCTCTAATACCTTCATCTTTATATTCTGTTTCTTTTTCTCCCCTTAAAAAAGGTTTTATTTTTATTTTTAACGTATATGTGTGCATGGCTATCTGTGGGTGTGAGCATGTGAGCACAATGTCATGGAGGCCAGAAGAGGACATAAGATCCCCTGGAGATGGAGTTACAGATGGCTGTGAGACACTGTGTGGCTGCGGGGACTGAACTCTAGACCTCTGTAAGAGCAGCCAGTGCTCTTAACCTCCAGTCATTTTTCTCACTTATTAACTGTCCAAAGTAAGAGACGGTATGATAGTCTTGATTAGTCTTAAATATTATGACATCTTCACTTGCAGAGCACTATTTTAACGTTATCATTGTTAACATTGTTACCTATTATGGTATCAGCTTTCCTAATTTAAATATCTGATATTCCAAACTCTGATATGATTATGGTACCAATGTGACTCCACAGGAAAATACTACAACAGACATCATTTAATGATCTGTAATCAAAACACAGATACCCTAAAATATATTACTGACCTATAGGATTTTTATTAAATCACTCTTCTATAAGACACCCTGTGCTCCACTCGGGAGTTTGTCTGTGTGTTTCTGTTTCCATCCCCTGAGGGTGGAGTCTCTCAGAAGACCTCTCTGGTAGGTTCCCTTCCTGTTCCTTCTCTTCAACTGCTTCCAGTGTCTATTCTATTTGTCCTTATGAATGAGACTTAAGCATCCTCCCTAGGGGCTTCCTTGTTATTTAGCTTCTTTAGGTCTGTGTAATGTAGTGTGGTTGTCCTGTATCATGTGGCTAATATCCACTTATAAGTGAGTATATACCATGTGTGTCTTTCTGGGTCTGGGTTACCTCACTCAGGATGATCTGTTCTAGTTCCATCCATTTGCCTGCAAATTTCATCACTTCCTTGTTTTTATTAGCTGAGTAGTATTCCCTGGTGTAACTGTACCACAGTTTCTTTATCCATTCCTCAGTTGAGGGACATCGAGATTGTTTTCAGGTTCTGGCTATTATGAATAAAGCTGCTATAAACACAGTTGAGCAAATGTCCTTGTTGTGTGGGAGAGGTGTATATGTCAGGATATGCTCAGCAGTGTTATAGCTGGGTCTTGAGGTAGAACTACTCCCAGTTTTCTGAGAAAGTGCCAGATTGCTTTTGAAAGTGGTTGTACAAGCTTGCACTTCCACCAGCAATGGAGGAGTGTTCACATTTCTCCACATTCTTGCCACCATGTGCTGTCACTTGAGTTTTTTATCTTAGACATTCTGATTTGGTGTAATGAGTTGTTTTGATTTGCATTTCCCTATTAATAGGAACATTGAGCATTTCCTTAAGTGTTTCTCAGCAGTTCTATATTCCTCTGTTGAGAATTCTCTGTTTAGCTCTGTATACCACTTTTAAACTGAATTATTTTTGGATATTAATCCTTTGTCAGATGTAGGGTTGGTGAAGATCTTTTCCAAGTCTGTAGGCTGTTATTTTGTTCTATTGACAGTGTCGTTTGCCTTACAGAAGCTTTTCAGTTTCGTGAGGTCTCATTTATTAATTGTTGATCTTAGAACCTGAGCTGTTGGTGTTCTGTTCCAGAAGGAGTCTCCTTTGGCAGTGAGCTCAAGGCTCTTTCCTACTTTCTCTTCTACTAGGTTTAGTGTGTCTGGTTTTATGTTAATCCACTTGGACTCTAGTTCTGTGCAGGGGATGTATAATGATCTAGTTACATTTTCTTACATGTATATATACAGTTAGACCAGCACCACTTGTTAAAGATCTATCTTTTTTCCATTGTGTGTTTTTGGCTTCTTTGCCAAAAATCAAATGTCCATAAGTGTGTGAGTTTATTTCTGGGTCTTCAATTTGATTTCATTCCAGATACCTGTATGTTTCTATGCCAGTACCATGCAGTTTTTTAGTTAGTGTTTCTCTACAGTACAGCTTGAGATGAGGAATGGAGATACCTCCAAAAGATCTTTTATCGTATAGGATTGTCTTAGCTATTCAAGTTTTTTTCCATAAGAAGTTGAGAATTGTTCTTTCAAGGTCAATAGAATTGTGTTGGTCTTTTGATAGGAATTGCATTAAATCTGTAATTTGTTTTTGGTAAGATGGGCATTTTTACTATGTTAATTCTACCAATCTATGAGCATGGAAGATCTTTCCTATTCTGATATCTTCTTCAATTTCTTTCTTCAGAGACTTAAAGTTTTTTTTTCATATAAGTTTTTCAATTGCTTGTTTAGAATTACACCAGGATACTTTATGTTTCTTGTGGCTATTGTGAAGAGTGTTGTTTCCCTAAATTCTTTCTCAGAACATTTGTCTTTTGTATACAGGAGGGCAACTGATTTTTTAAAGTTGATTTTGTGTCCAGTCACTTTGCTAAAGGGTTTTATCAGTTGTAGAAGTTCCTTGGTAGAGTATTTTGGGACACTTATGTATACTATCATATCATCTGTAAATAGTGACAATTTGACTGCTTCCTTTCCAATTTGTATCACTTTGATCTTTTGTTTTCTTATTGTTCTAGCTAGGACTTCAGGTACTATATTGAAGAGATACAAAGAGGGTGGACAGCCTTGTGGTGTCCCTGATTTTAGTGGAATTGATTTAAGTTTCCATTTAGTTTGATGTTGGCTATTGGCTTGCTGTATAATGCCTTTATTAAGTTTAGGTATGTGCCTTGAATCCCTGCTCTCTCCAACACTTTTAACATGAATGGCTGTTGGATTTTGTCAAATATTTTTTAAGCATAGAAGGAGATGATCATGTGGCTTTTTCTTTTATTTTGTTTATATGATGATTGCATTGATAAATTTTATTTTTCTGTATGAAATTGGGAATTTTCAGAATTTTATTCAATATGTTCACAGACCCCAGAGTGGTAAATTAGTCACAATTCGTGCTGAAGGAACAACTGGCAGAATTAACTCAGTTTAGAAAAAAATATAGGTAATAAAGCTAAACAGATTTTTTTAAGTAAAAGGATTATATGAAAAGATAAAATGTAAATTAGAGCCAGAGTAGAGGATGTTACTTTATTTTGGTTGTTACAACTGGTGGAGACTTAGATAGTTCTGGCTCTAGCATCTGCCACATCCCTTTACCTCAGGATATACAGGCATCCTTTCTAGAGTGAAGAGTCACTGGAAACTCAATTTCAAATAGGAGCAAGGTCATGAAATTCTAAGAAAGATCTGAGTCTCTGAGAATAACAGATGTGAAACAGAATGATCTTGTTCTCTGCCTACCAGTAAATGCTTTTCCACCAAGTATGTACCATGATGGGTTAAATGAACTTGAATATTGAACAAGATTGTTATAACAGTCAGTCCTTTACTAGTACAGATGGGCAATATAAAGCCCACCTTTAAGATGTTTGATACAATTGCCTCATCTTTTGTTCTGGACCAAGAACAAAGAAGTGATTTCCAGTTTTGAACTTCACTAAATGGCTTGATGTGGCTGTGGCTTCTTAAGTAACACGGCATTTCCCACCTGTGTCTCTCAGACACGTTGTAGAGTTTAGATAGGTTTAAATCTGGAAACTACCTAAACTATATATGAAACATGGGTGCTGCTTAACAAACATTAGCTGCCATTTTCATGATTATTACTGTCATATTGTCATTACCACCATCATCAGTACTATCATCATCACCATCAACAAAGTGTTTCCTTAACCGTGAGGTGCACCAAGTACATGGTTGATTCTAGAAAGTCAAAGGGCAGATGGTCCCTATGCAGGGAAATAAGGTTATACTTCAGAGCTGTTAGTAAGAAGCCAAACATAATGAATACTATTAGCCATCTGCGAAGCAACCCAGCAGATGGCCTAATCTTCTTAACTAGGTTTCAATCCTCCATAATCCAGACCCTACTGACCTGTGTGTTCTCACTCTCTGATGAATGTCTGTTTGACCTTACCCTATGGTTTCTCTTTTACTTTCCATTTTTTCTCATGTCCTTTACCTCCATCCTAAATGTCATTCCTCTTTTACCGTCTGTAGTTTCTGTTCCTTACCTGTGACAACCCTCTCTTCACCTGCATCAATAGTCTTCACTATGCCTATGTTATCCTGCAGATCTCTGAAGGAACACTCCTTAGTCTGAAAGTATTATTCTTTGATCTGCAGGCCAGTCACTCTGAGCTCTTTGAGTGGAAGTGCTAGATTTGACTTACGGCTGCATTCCCTATTCATAATTAATAACCTCAAGCATAAGGTTACTTAACTATACCGTAAATTTGCTCAGAGGGGACATGGGGATTTTCAAGTTTTCTCACATGAATGTAGGTGTCCTTTGGGAGGTCTGACCGAAATGACACTGGGATCCCATAACTCCTGTGGGGCCAAGTAGGAGAAGAGTAAGGATTTAATATATAAACTTAAGAAAGGTGAGATGCTTTAGATCTAAACCATAGGAGCAAGAAAAAAATTATTTGTTTAACATGATATTTTGGAATTTATCTACTATAACAACAATCCAAATCCCAATCCTCAGGAAGTAAGAAAACTAGTACTGGACTGGGTATGTAGCGAGGCATGGCAGAACCAGCATTTATACTCAGCTGCATGCAAAGATCCCAGGTAATACTGCAGCCTTAATGGTGGGTTTACATCTTCACACACCACACATATCTTCTGGACCAGTTAACAGAGTCACTTGAGGATTGGTACTTACTGCTCCTTTAATTTTTTCCATTAACTTATTTATTTAATCACTTTACAGGCTGGTAACAGCGTCTTCCCTCATCTCCTCCTAGTCCAACCCTCCCATCCTCCTACCACAACTCCTTTTCTCCTCATGAAGGAGGAGCCCTCCCCAACCCACCCCTGAAATCAAGTCTCATCAGGACTAAGCACATCCTTTTCCACTGAGGTCCCACAAGGCATCCATGTTAGGGGAATATGACCCAAAAGTAGGCAACAGAGTCCATGTCAGAGATAGGCCCCACTCAAATTGCTAGGGAACCCTCATGAAGCCCCAGCTTCCACTCAGCTACATATATATATATAGGGGACCTAGGGCCAATGCATGCCTGCTCTTTGGTTGGCGGTTCTGTGAGCCGCCATGGGCCTAAGTTAGTTGACTCTGTTGGTATTCTTATGAAATTCTTGTCCCCTCTCTGTCCCTCTATCATTCCCCTAACTCTTAAACAAGACTTCCCAAGGTCTGGGTAAGGTTTGTCTGTGGATGTCAACATCTGTTTCCATTGACTGCTGGGTGGAAACTCTCAGAGGGCAGTTATGTTGGCTCCTGTCTACAAGCCTAGCAGAGTATCATTAGTAGTGTCAGGGGTTGGCTTTCTCCCATGGAGTGGGTCTGAATTTGGGCCAGTCATTGTTTAGAACTTCCATCAATCTCTGCTCCATCTTTATCCCTGCACATCTTATTGGGAGGGTAAATTTTGGGTCAAAGGTTTTGTGGGTGGGTTGGTGTCCTCCTTCCACTGGAAGTCCTGCCTGGCTATAGGAGGTGACCTCTTCAGTCTCCATATTCCCTTATGCCAGAAGGCTCAGCTGGAGTTACCCCATATATTCTCAGGACCCTATCCCATTTTAGGACTCAGCTTGTCCAAGATATGCACCACCTATCAGCTTCCTTTCTCTCTCTCTCAGCCCTCTCACCTCCCACTTCAAATCTCCCCATACCTGATCCTCACTCTCTTTACCCTCACCACCACCTGTACCACCAAGTTCTCTCCATTCTTTTACTTCCAATGTTTATTTTATTCCATATTCTGAGATTCAAGCGTGACCCTTTGGGTTCTCCTTCTTTTTTTAAAAAAATATTTATTTATTTATTTATTTATTTATTCATTCAGATTACATCTCAGTTGTTATCCCATCACATAGTATCCTCCCATTCCTCCCTCCCTCCCACTTTCACCCTATTCCCCTCCCATAGATCTATGACTGAGCGGGACCTCATCCCCCCACTATATGGTCATAGGCTATCAAATCTCATCTTGGTAGCCTGCTTATTCTTTCTCTGAGTGCTACCAGGCCTCCCCACCAAGGGGAAGTGGTCAAATATGGGGCACCAGAATTCATGTCAGAGTCAGTCCCCGCTCTCCACTCAGCTGTGGATAATGTCCTGTCCATTGGGTAGATCAGAGTAGGGGTTCGATGTTTATTGCTTGTATTGTCCTTGGTTAGTGCAGCAGTTTGAGCAGACCCCCTGGGCCTAGATCCACCTGTCATGGTGTCCTTCTTGTAGGTTTCTAGGACCCTCTGGATCCTTATATTTCCCCATTCTCCTATATTTGTCTTACCTAGAGTCCCAGTAGGATGTCTTCACATCTATCCCAATTTCCTGGTAAGTGAAGACTTTTAGGGGACATGCCTTTTGGGCTAATGTCCAATTATAAGTGAGTATATACCATGTGAGTCTTTCTGCTTCTGGGTTAACTCACTCATTATGATCATTTCTAGTTCCATCCATTTGTCCAGAAAATTTGGGATTTCCTTGTATTTAATAGTTGAGTAGTATTCCATGGTGTAAATGTACCACAATTTCTTTATCCATTCTTCAACTGAGGGACATTTAGGCTATTTCCAGGCTATTATGAATAAGGCTGCTATGAACATGGTTGAACATATGTTCCTGTTGTGTGGTGGAGCATTTTCTGGGTATATTCCAAGGAGCAGAATAGCAGGGTCTTGAGGAAGCCCTATTATCAGTTTTCAGAGAAAGCACCAGATAGATTTTCAAAGTGATTGTATTAGTTTGCATTCCCACCAGCAATGAAGGAATGTTCCTTTTTCTCCATATCCTCGCCAGCATGTGGTATCACTTGAGTTTTTGATCTTAGATATTCTGATAGGTGTAAGATGGAATCTCAAAGTCATTTTGTTTTGCATTTCTCTGATGACTAAAGATGTTGAGCATTTCTTTAAGTGTTTCTCAGCCATTCGACATTCCTCTGTTGAGAATTCTGTTTAGTTCTGAGATCCATTTCTTAATTGGGTTATTTGGTTTGGTGGCATTTAATTTCTTGAGTTCTTTATATATTTTGGATATTAGACCTTTGTCTTAGATTAGTGAAGATCTTTTCCCAGTCTGTAGGCTGTCGCTTTGTTCTGTTGATAGTGTCTCCTGCCTTACAGAAGCTTCTCAGCCTCATGAGGTCCCATTTATTAATTCTTGACCTTAAGGCCTGCGCTGTTTGTGTTCTGTTCAGGAAGTTGTCTCCTGTGCCAATGTGTTCCAGGCTCTCCTCCACTTTTTCTTCTAACCGATTTAGTGTCTCTGGTTTTATGTTGATGTCTTTAATTCACTTGGACTTGAGTTTTGTGAATGGTAACAAATATGGGTCTAATTGCATTTTTCTACATGTAGACATCCAGTTAGACCAGCACCATTTGTTGAAGATGCTATCCCTTTTTCATTGAATAGATTTGGCTTCTTTGTCAAAAATCAAGTGACCATATGTCTGTGGATTCATTTCTGGGTCTTCAATTTGATTCCATTGATCAACCAGCCTATTGCTGTGCCAGTACCATGCTGTTTTAATTACTGTTACTCTATAGTACAGTTTGACATCAGGTATGGAGATTCCTCCGGAGGATCTTTTATTGTATAGGATTGTTTTATCTATTCTGGGTTACATCTAATTGAGTTGTTGATTTAGGAGGTTGATAGAAATCTCCAAAAAACCCAGGCTGTTGCCAAAATAATAGACTGCATTCTGCAAACTGACAGCAAGGCCCCATTGCTGAGTATATCATCCACATAATTCCCTGGAAATGGGAGATGTTGAGTTAGTGACTACATAAAATTTTCAGCCTTATTTTATTGGGTCTTTGGTATGGAAACATGCTCCATAGCCTACAAAAAGAGAAATATAAACACCAACGTACACACAAAACCTTTGATCTATAATCTGTTCTGCGTTTCAAATATGCTAGTGCAATGGTGGCACAAAACTTGTGAAAGCAACCAACCAATGTCTAATTTGGCTTAAAGCCCACTCCTGGAGATAGAACCTATACTGGACACTGCTTGAGTAACCAAGAACCAGAGATGAGATAGCCTAGAAATCTAGGCTACAACAAAATAGTACTGGTCTGAAAAAAAAGTAACAATAAAATACTCACAAATGCCTTATTCAGTCATCATAAGAGAAACTTCCTCCTGTAGCAGATAGGAACAAATAAAAAAAACACACAGCGGACATTGAACACACACACACCACTTACAGAGAGATGGGGAATGAGGGAGTGAGGGGGAGAGAGAGAGAGAGAGAGAGAGAGAGAGAGAGAGAGAGAGAGAGAGAGAGAGAGAGACACACTTTGGAGCACATCGCTCTAAGTTAGGATGCTTGTAGAGGAATTTTAATCCAGAAACATGGCTGCTATGATCAAATATAAAGGCCTCTAGGTCTTTTTGATCCAACTGGAATGCAGACACATCCTTAGCACATACCTTTAATCTTAAGTTAACTTGTAGAAAGAAGCAACCATGTTTGAAAGTGATGTCAAATTGAGGGGCAGACAAAGCAACAAATCAGAGATAGATTTGACAGAATGAGTCAGATATAGTATATGCCCAACTCTCATGAGAACAGACAATAAAGAGAGATGACTTAAGAGAGCAGGAGCAAGAGAGAGAAAGGGGGGAGGGAGGCAGTTTTTTTTTTTACTAAGACAGTCTTATAGAAACAGGATGAAGTGAGAGCAATCTACACACATATGAAGACAGAATGAGCCAAAGATAAGGTGCCAGAAGATTAGAACAGATTTCTAGAATTAATTTGAGGCCAAGCAGAGCAATTCATTGAGAAAATGAGAGAAGCCGGATTGAATTGGTCAGCTAGGAAAGGAGTTTGATCCAGAACAGCTGAGTTAAACCAACCAGCCAGAATTCAGAAAGAGCTAAAAAAAAAACAAAACAAAAAAAAAAAGGTAAGCTTATTCAGCAGAAAGTTTCAGAGTCTGAAAACAGTCTAGGCCTAGGTTAGACTGTACAAAGTCCTAGAAGCTTCTAGGACTAGGCTTAGGTTAGCAGATGAAGGCAGTAAACCCCAGAGACAACAAAATTTTTAAGCAAATAAAAGTTACTTTTACAGATGTCTCCATCAATCTGTTTTCCCCAGAGCTCAGGGACTTTCATGGAGGAGGAGGAGGTAGGAAGAGTGTAAGAGTCAGATGGGATGGAGAACACTAGGAGAACAGGGCTTTCTAAACCAACTGAGCAAAACCCATATGAACTCAGAGAGATTTATACAGCATACACAAGACTGATATGGGTCTTCACAAGGTCTTTTGCTTTCAGTTTAGTATTTTTTTTTAGAGAGAGTGTGAACAAGTATGCTCCTGTTTCTAGTGCCTTCTCCTGGGGTCCTTTTCCTTTTCTTGGTTTATTTTGTCTAACTTTGATGTGATGGTTTATGTTTTATCTTATCTTATATTTTGTTATGTTTTGTTATCTATTAAAAACTGTTCTTTGCTAATGAGAGGAGAGGTGGGGAAGAGCTGGGAGGAGTAGAAGGAGGGAAAAAACTCTAATTAGGATATATTGTAAATATTTTCCAAAATAAAAGTCTTCAGAGCCGGGTGTGGTGGCAAATGGCTGTAGTCCCAGCACTCAAGGAGGCAGATGCAGGTGGATCTCTATGAGTTTGAGGCCTGCCTGGTATACAAAGCAAATCCAGGACAAGGCTACACAGAGAAACCCTGTCTCAAAAAATTCTGCAGAGATCATTTTCAAAAGTGAAAAATAAACATATGCTTTGTTACTACTTTTAGACATAAAAGCATTATATTAAAAAACTTTCAGAACTTTTCTCACAAATAAAATACATTTTTGAGGTGATAGATTTCATGTTTATTTTGCTATCACCATCTACATTGTAAGATATACAACTTCAAATTGTATCTCATTAAAGGATGTAATAATTATTTCTCAGTAAAAATGGCTACTAAATCTAAACTTGGTGGCATATGCCTAAAATCCCTGCACTATGGAGCAGGAGGATGAGGAGTTTAAGATTTCTTTCAGCTACATCAAGAATTTAAAGTTAGGGCTGGAGAGATGGCTCAGAGGTTAAGAGCATTGTCTGGTCTTCCAAAGGTCCTGAGTTTAATTCCCAGCAACCACATGATGCCTCACAACCATCTATAGTGAGATCTGGTGTCCTGTTCTGATATGCAGGCATATAGTACATGCAGACAAAAATATTGTATATATAATAAATAAATCTTAAAAAAAAGAATTTGAAGTTAGCCTGGACTACAAGAGACCCTGTCTAAAAGTCCTAATTAACCAACCAACCAAATAGCCAACCAATGTTTTTACAAAATTGTAAAAGGATAAATTCTCAGATTCTAGCCTTGATTTTCTGGCATTTGTGTTTTGGCAGAATTCTTCATCTTTCATTTAAAGAAAAACTGAATTCATCGCAGATAGGAATGCAGAGCAGAATCTTCTGGGACTCTTTACTGAGTCATGATGTCACAGGAACAGGAGACTGCCATCATTCTGGCTAGAAAGCCAACAATGCTCTCTACAAGACTGTCTGGACTCCACCCACTGCTGCTTTCAGTGAGTCCATCTCCAGCACAGGTATCAGAATACTCTCTACAGATTTCCTCTGGACTGGCAGGTGATGGCATTTCCTGGGTCATGGTGGTCCTAGTGCCCCAAGAGGTACAAGACAGATGGTACAAGACAGGATCTGTAGAGAGTCCAGGAGGAGAGGGTTAAATAGCCTTGTTGGAAAATGTTCCTATTTCATTTAGAGGTAAACAAATTTTTAGTAAATACTTTGTGCAGTATAAATAAAATGCTATTCAGGGAGCTAGCCAGATCCTCACCTACCAACCCATTAAGTTTCTAAACGGTCCTAGGAAACAAGGAGCTTTCTTGCATCTCTATAACGTATTACCAAACTCTGGCTTATGAAGATGGACTAATGTATCCTTCACACGTGGCTTTCCACGTCACCTGTATGATTATCTTCATGGGAACACCTGGAATTTCTGTGTCTTACTTTGTTTATACTTAGTGCCACTAGTGTGAAGTGTTTCTTTTTTATGTGTATACTCAGAGAATAGAGGGCAATCAAAGGGATTAGGGGAAGAAGGAGGTAGAAGACAAAATGATTTGGAGTTAGAGATGGAATGAATGGGGCAGAAGAAGAGTAAGGGAGGGAGATGGGTGGGAAGGTGGAGATGGATGAGGGAAAGCGAGAAAGGAAGGAGACAGAGATAAGAAGCCAAATGGGCATTTTCTTTTTTAAAAATTAATTTATTCATATACCATCTCAATTGTTAGCCCATCCCTTGTATCTTTTCCCATTCCTCCCTCCCTCCCATTTTCCCCTTACTCCTCTCCCCTATGACTGTGACTGAGGGGGACTTCCTCCCCCTGTATATGCTCATAGGGCATATACCAAGTCTCTTCTTGGTAGCCTGCTATTCTTTCTCTGAGTGCCACCAGGCTTCCCCATCAAGGGGACATGGTCAGAAATGGGGCCCCAGAGTTTGTATGAAAGTCAGACCTCACTCTCCACTCAACGGTGGAGAATGTCCTGTCCATCGGCTAGGTCTGGGTAGGGGTTCAAAGTTTACTGCCTATATTTTCCTTGGCTGGTGCCATAGTTTGGAGCAGGAAGTACCCCAGGACCCAGATCCACCCATCATAATGTTCTTGTAGGTTTCGAGGATCCTCTGGATCCTTCTATTTCCCCATTCTCCCATGCTTCTCTCACCTAAAGTCCAAATGGGCATTTTCAAAAGAAAAAAAGATAAAAAAAAGTTGCAGACTGAGTCTGGCTGTGGAAAGAAAGTAGTGTGGGAAGAGGTGGGAGGAGGGGAGAGGTGACGGGACAAGGAGGAGACAGTGGCTGCGACTGAATCCTTGGGTCTGCAAGATCTTGAGAGTGAACTAATTTTACGAACCATTTCCTGGCAGGAGCAACATGGCCCAGCCTGTGGGATTTCTATTGGTTTCTATCTGCCTGTTTCACAGCCTTTTCAGTCTTCAAGAGGAAGGTGAGTGGTGAAGTGAGTGTGGCTGGGAGTGGAGTTTTTGATGACGTATCCTTGCACATCAGTGACATATGTAACAAATTCTGCGATGTTTTGTAGGGGAGAGGCCACCCTGACTTTGTGTGTCCTAATTAATGAAAAGGGGAGATCTCTATCTTCCAGGTATTTTTTAAAGTGTAGAAAACAGGATCTGCCAAAAGGCTCAAAACTATGAAGATAAAACCATCAGGGGGGAAGGATGGGAGTATGAATTAGGGTATTCTACCGCCAGAAGTCATGTCATTGAACAAGTCGTCTTTTCACTTTGATATGTTTTAAGTTCCTACATAAGGAGGAAATGGGACTCACTTTTGTAAAACTCAAAACATGTGGTTTTGAGTTGCCATGTGGGTCCTGGGAACTGAACTGAAGTCCTCTGCAAGAGCAGCAAGTGCCCTTAACCGCTGAACCGTCTCTTCAGGGGTCACCTCAGTTTTGTTTCCACGATGTTTTTTAGCGTCTCATCACAGCACCTATGTGCTAGGAAGAGGATAACGTGTGAGAGCTTAGTCTCTCCTTCTGTTACGTGAATGCTAGGGATCTAACTCTCTGGTCCTCAGACTTGGCTTGGTGGCAAGGACTTATACCCGCCAAGTGCCTACGGGGCTTTTGTTTGGGGCACTGAAGTGCGTACTTGTGATGTTAAATGTAGTCAGTGTGAGTCTGCAATGACTACGCTGCTTCAATAGCCAGACTGAAGATGGGAGAACGTGACCAGAAGTTAGAGGCACTCTGCTTTCAGGGAAATCAGATAACGAAAATCATCAGATTTTAGCATATTTGGCAGTGATAGCACGGTAAGCTTTCAGGTGGAAAAAAAAACTTAAGCATCAAAAGTTATTTTCAGTCAATGATTGAACAGACAAGTGGGAAGACAGAAGAGACAGGCCTTGAGTGGTACGTGCTGAAACCATTTATGATTATGGCCTGGAGAAACAGAAGGGATTCAGTTAGCAACACTTCACAGATGGCTGGCTTGAGTGATCTCATGCCAGGGTTGAAATTATAACTATTTTGGGAATAAAATAGATAACCAAAATCTGGCAAATGATAACCTCTCTTGCTTTCTATTTCCCTTTAAACATTTTTTTATTCTTAAGAGATGGCTCAGTGGGTGGGCTGGAGAGATGGCTCAGTGGGTGGGCTGGAGAGATGGCTCAGTGGTGGGCTGGAGAGATGGCTCAGTGAGGGGCTGGAGAGATGGCTCAGTGAGGGGCTGGAGAGATGGCTCAGTGGGTGGGCTGGAGAGATGGCTCAGTGGGTGGGCTGGAGAGATGGCTCAGGGGGGGATGGAGAGATGGCTCAGTGGTTAAGAGCACCATCTGCTCTTCCAGAGGTCCTGAATTCAGTTCCCAGTAACCACATGGTGGCTCACAACCATCTATAATGAGATCTAATGCCCTAAATTGTATACATAATAAATAATTAAAAAAGAATATATATAGTTTATATACATAAGGAGAAATATGTATATATAATATATACATAAGGAGAATATGATTATACATACCCTTATTTTCCTCTTCAATTTACCTCAACATGTCCTATTCCCAACCTTTTTTTCTTCAATATACTATTTTGTTTTTTTATTCTTTTTGGTATTTCATTTTGTGCATCCCAATCATACTCATTTCCAAGTTCTTCCATGCCCACCGCCCACCATTGTGATCTCCCCCACAACAGAAAAATAAAAACAAACAAACAAGCCCTTGCCATTGACATCAATAGTGCCTCATGTGGCAGCATGGTCCATGGACATCCATATGGCTTTTGGTGGTAACATGGGTCATGGATCCAGATATCCTCATGGCCTTAGGTGGCAGTGCAGGCCACTATCATTAGCCTAGTCCTCACTGCTGGTGTCAGAGACACCCTCACTCCCACTGTTAGTAGTCCCACAAAACACCAAGCTGACAACCATAACATATATGCAAAGGACCCAGCACAAACTCATGCAGGTTTCACGATTGTAACTTCAGTCTCTGTGTAAAGCTGTACTCTTTTTGGGAACCCTGGGTGCTGGGTCCAGCCCTGCACTGACCTCAGAGTCCACTGGACTACAGTCTCAGTCACACAGGGTACTTTCTTATCCTGTAGAAACCATGATTTTCAGAATACAAAATTTCACCATTGAGTTTAGTGAGATATTTTTGCTTCTTTAATTTAAAATATTAAATTTAGTGAAATAAAATATTTGTCCCAAGCTGTGTCTTTCCGCCAACTATGCATGAGTTTGTTTTTGAAAGCAGTTTTTAGAACTTGTAAAAATGTTAACAAAAATTTTGTGAAATGTGTTAATGAATATTTTATACTTATAAAAGATAAAATATGATTTTATGTATGTATACAAGGCAAAGTAAGTTCCTCTAAAAACAGTTAAGGGTTTCCTATGGCTTAAGATTGCGTGGGGGCTCGTGCATGCTGTCACAGCTGCTTTGAGTTCAAATGTGAAACTGTCTGTCTGTGTGTGGAAAACACTGTTTCCTTATATTTACCCACTGTGTCTGGCTCTGACAATATTTCTTCTCCCTCATTCATACTGATCCCTGAACCTGAGGAGGATGGAGTGTGGTGTAGATGTCCCATTTAAGGCTGAGCATCCTCCAGGGTCTTGTTCTCTGCTCTTCCGCCACTTGTGGGTTGTGGCTGTCTGTTAATTGCCATCTGCTACAAAAGAAACTTTTCTCATGAGTGTTGAGTGCTGCATTTATCTATTAGTGAAATGATAAGTTATGAGGAATGGTGAGGTATGCAAGAAGCTCTACCCCTAGCTGAAGAGCTATTGTTAATTGACAGCTGCCGAGAGAGGAAGAGTTACATCTCTTTAAGGTTGTGGACTTAGGTAAGTCAATCACACTGCAGTGGGTGGCCATACACCCCATAATATTTAGAGCACAAATTTGAGTGAGTATGAAATGGGGGTGTGGATCTGGGAGGACCTACTGGAGTGAGTGAGCATAATCAAACTACGATGGGTGAAATTCTCAAAGAATTAACACAAATATTAAAAAATTAACATGCCAAGGGGTCCCGCTCAAACTATGGCTCCAGCCAAGGACAATACAGGCGGTAAATTTCAAACCCCTACCCAGATCTAGCCAATGGTCAGAACAGTCTCCACACTTGAGTGGAGAGTGGGATATAATTTTCTCACGTACTCTGGTGCCTCACATTTGACCATGTCCCCTGGAGGGGGAGACCTGGTGGCACTCAGAGGAAGGCAGCAGGTCACCGAGAAGAGACTTGATACCCTATGAGCATATACAGGGGGAGGAAATCCCCCTCAGGAAAAGTCATAGGGGAGGGGAATAAGGGGAAAATGGGAGGGAGGGAAGAATGGGAGGATACAAGGGATGGGATAACCATTGAGATGTAACAAGAATAAATTAATAAAAAAACAATAATAAAAGAACCAAATAAGAATAAAAAAATTATATATAATATAAATAAAAATAACATGTATATTAAAAAATTAACATGAATAATGATTTTTTTATTCATACTCTTAAGGGATTAAATGTGTCAATATGGACATATCAAACTGTTATTATTTTCTTTTCTCAAAACTTATGAAGCAGAACAACACAGAAATTTAATTGACTAGTGAGGGGACTTCTAACATATGTAATATTATGAAAAGGAAATAAGCTATAAGTCTGTATAAAATAATAGACTCCTAGTAAATTTTATAAAAATTATTAGAAGCTGGCAGTCTTTGTATGAGATTCCTTGGTTGGTGGGCAGAGTTTTCTAAGGCAGGGATTTCCAAAGTAAGAAATGGTGGTATTTCAAGTCCTGAGCTTAGGTAGTTCAGTTATCAGTGGGCTTTTCTTTTCAGGGATTAGTTAGTTCTCCTGCTCAGAGATTGGTGGGGGTTTAATCTGGACTTTTCAATTCAAATTAGCATAATCTGGGATGAATCCTATTGACAAGCTGGAGATGACATTTGTATGACAGTTACAGGGGTCTGGGGAGGAGCTGGGCTGCTGGAACTTTCTCAGGCAGGGGTCAGGTCCCTTTTCCTGCCTTGAGGGGTTACAAAGTTTACAAAGAGGGTCCACAGCAGGGAAGGCTTTCCCTGTAGCATGAATAGCTGGCAGAAACTGGCGAGGAGGTGCTGCCTGTGGACAGCTCTTGGTGGCTGCGGTATGTATTCTGTGGCAGGAAAGGTGTCTACTTCCTGCCTACTGCCGAGGCAGGAAAGATCGCCATGGATACCTTACACTGAGGAGCCGCCAGGGGCTGACATTTTTGTCTCCTCCTGCTCCACAGTCCCCGGGGGGGGGGGGGAAAGGACAGGTTGATAGCCCTGAGGTGGGAAGGAGGGGCTGGCAGCGTACCAATTAGAGCTTTAGCTGTGCTATGTGGACAGCTCTTGGTTGGGGGCAGTGGGATGCTTTGATCACTGTGGCAGCAACAAAAGGGCTATACGCAGGCCACTGCCAAGAACACTGTGTACCATCTCAAGGAGACCAGGGTCTTATGCAATGACCTCAGTGTCCTGTCTTTTATGTTCTTGCAACACTCACAGATTTAGACTGGCATGTCACACATAACACAATTATCTTCATTTGTATCTGTTTTTAGGGGAAAACGACAGAATTTTATCTTTGGAGCTATGGACTTTTTGTTATGTATCCTCTTCCTATAATTTATTCATCAATTTTTATATTAGAATTTTACCCTTCCGTTCTTGAGTTATAAGTCTCTATAAAATAATAGACTGCTAGCAAATTTTATAAAAATTATTAGAAGCTGGCAGTCTTTGTATAAGATTCCCTGGTTGGAGGGCAGAGTTTTCTAGGGCAAGGATTTCCAAAGTAAGAAATGGTGGCATTTCAAGTCCTGAGCTTAGGTAGTTAGTTCAGTTATCGGCGAGCTTTTCTTTTCAGGGATTAGTTAGCTCATCTTGGGCATGAATGTAGCCTTTTATATGTGTTGTTGACCATGTTGGGAAGTGTCAGGTACTTGCATTAAGGATCGTCATATTTAGGTAATAAAGTATTGGCTTATAATTTCTGTTTAATTTAAAAAAGATAGATGGATTATAAATACATTTTCTGGATAATTAATGTTAAGAGACAATCAGACATCGGTAAGAGAGGAATTCCTTGTTTTTAATAGCTGAGTAGTATTCCATAGTGTAAATGTACCACAGTTTCTTAGCCCATTCTTCTACTGAGGGACACTGAGGCTGTTTCCATGTTCTGGCTATTATGTATAAAGCAGCTATGAACATGGTTGAGCATATGTCCCTGTTGTGTGGTAGGGCATTTTCTGGGTATATTCCAAGGAGTGGGATAGCTGGGTCTTGAGGAAGCCCTATTCCCATTTTTCTGAGAAAGCGCCAGATAGCTTTCCAAAGTGGTTGTACTAGTTTGCATTCCCACCAGCAATGAAGGAGTGTTCCTCTCTCTCCCAAATGGATTGATCTAGAAATTATCATAATGAGTGAGTTCACCCAGAAGCAAAAAGAGACAAATGGTATATACTCAGCTATATCAAAACACTAGTCCATGGGATACGTCCCATGAAAAACTTTACTTACCAAGAAAGTGGGTCAGAGGAGAGGACATCCTATTGAGACTTTAGACGAGAGTAGCATGGAAGAATGGGGAAATAGTAGGACCCACAGGGTCCTGGAAACCTACAAGAAGAACTTTATGACAGGCAGATCTGGGTCCTGGGGTCCTCCTCAAACTAAGGCACCAGCCAAGGAGAATATAGGCAGTAAACTTCGAACCCCTACCAAGACCTAGCCGACGAACAGGACATTCTCCACTGTTGAGTGGAGAGTGAGCTCTGACTCTCACACGAACTCTGGTGCCCCTTTTCTGACCATGTCCCCTGGATGGGGAGGCCTGACGGCACTCAGAGGAAGGATAGCAAGTTACCAAGATGAGACTCGATATTCTAAGAGCATATATAGGGGGAGGAGATCTCCCTCAATAACAGGCATAGGGGAGGGGAGAAGGGGGGAAGTGGGAGGGAGGGAGGAATGGGAGGAAACAGGGGAAGGGCTAACAATCGAGATTTAATATGAATAAATAAATAAATAAATAAAGAGAGGAAATACTCTCTTACACTGACGATGAAGTACTTTGGGATTAAGTCATTTAGCAATGTATAGGATTAGTAGAGAGCCTGCCAAGAGTTCTCCTGATGAGGGGCTGGAAGCATGCATGGCCAAGTGCTTGCCAAGTGAGTACAAGGCCTGGGGTTTACTCCCCAGCAATGAAAAAGATGTAGAATTTCTATAAAGTAAATAATTTCAGGAGCATAAAACTAGATCTGAAAGCAGAACATGTGACCTGACCTGTGGGGTTCGACTAAAACTCGGGAGGACGGTCACCTGTTGAGCATGCAAGGTACAAAGAAGGAGAGCAAGTCTGATTGATCAAACTCTCAAACTTTATTAGTCAGGCAGCAGCTTTTATAAGTCAGAAGGCAGGGGAGCATATTGCTATAGCAACCGAGCTGCAGGCCTTTTTCAAAATACAGGGAATTCCAGGCAGGGTCATAATGTCCTGCCACACAGGGTATCTTGCTTTGTCTTCATCTAGCTTTAGTCTAACTTTTGACTCACAACAGGGTCGCTCCATCTCTATCTGTCTTTACTCTAACTGCTGACTCACAACAGGGTCAGCTAGTTTCTGGTGAAAGGCAAGCTCTAGGAAAAACAGAGACTTAAAGGTGCAGGCTCTGACAAGATGGCTGAACATTGGCCATATGGCCTTTTGTCCCCAACAAACATGTATGATATCTGTGGTGGTTTGAATAGGTATGGCTCCCATAGACTCATGTGTTTGAATGCTTGGCCCATAGGGTGTGGCAATATTAGGAAGTGCGACCTTTTTCTCAGAGGAAGTGTGTCACTGTGAGAGTGGGCTTTGAGGTCTCCTATGCTCAAGCTAAGCCCAGTGTGGTAGTTTCCTGATGCTGCACATGGATCAAAATGTAGAACTCTCAGCTCCTCCAGCGTCTTGTCTCCCTACATGCTGCTGTGCTTCCTGCCTTGATGGAAACGGACTAAATCTTTGATTCTGTAAGCCAGCCCCAATTAAATGTTTTCCTTTATAAGAGGGGAGGCCTGGTGGCACTCAGAGGAAAGATAATAAGTCACCAAGAAGAGACTTGATACCCCAGGAGCATATACAGGGGGAGGAGGTCCCCCTCAGTCACAGACATAGGGGAAGGGAGTAGAGGGGGAAACGGGAGGGAGGAAGGAAGGGGAGGATACAAGGGATGGGCTAACAATTGAGATGTAATATGAATAAATTAATAAATAAATTAATTAATTAAAAAAAAAAAGAGTTGTGTGGTCATGGTGTCTCTTCAGGCAATGAGAAACACTAATATAATAACCTTGATACAATTTAATGCCAATGTTGCTTTTCCTGAGACTAACCATCTATCTGTTAACATCATTTTCTAGAATAATCTGTTTTAAAGTCTAAGATTAAAATGGACTTTACTAAAATTTTGTTTTTCAGATTTTATGATTAGACATCCAGAGGTAGAAGGTAAGTTGGTCAGAAATTTTTATTATTATTAATAAATATTCTTTCTCTTTAAATTTTTCTTTATTTTAATTTTATGCATATGCATGTTTTGCCTGTCTGTATGTCTGCTCACCTTACGTGTGCCTAGTGCCAGTGGAGGTCAGGAGAATGAATCAAATCCCCTACAACTGAGGTTTCAAATGGTTGTGAGTTGCCATGTGAGTGTTGGCAACTGAACCTAGGTCTTTTGGAAGAGCATCCAGTCTCAACCACTGAGGCATCTTTCCAATCCCTATGTGTTCTCTTCTGATTCTATGGAAATGGGAACATTAGGTATTTTCTTCTACTAAAAAATTCTTTTTTTTATTTGTTTATTTATTTTATTTGTTTATTATTATTTTTAAATGTGTTTTAAAATTTTTTATTAATTTATTCTTGTTACATCTCAATGGTTATCCCATCCCTTGTATCCTCCCATTCTCCCCTCCCTCCCATTTTCCCTTTATTCCCCTCCCCTATGACTGTTCCTGAGGGGGATTTCCTCCCCCTGTATATGCTCATAGGGTATCAAGTCTCTTCTTGGTAACCTGCTATCCTTCTTCTGAGTGTCACCAGGTCTCCCCTTCCAGGGGACGTGTTCAAATGTGAGGCACCAGAGTTCATGAGAAAGTCATACCCCACTCTCCACGCAACTGTGGAGAACGTCCTGTCCATTGGCTAGATCTGGGTAGGGGTTTAAAGTTTACTGCCTGTATTGTCCTTGGCGGGTGCCTTAGTTTGAGCGGGACCCCTGGGTCCAAATCTGCCTATCATAATGTTCTACCTGTAGGTTTCTAGGACCCTCTGGATCCTTCTACTTTTCTATTCTCCCATGCTTCTCTCATCTAGAGTCCCAATAGGATGTCCTCCCCTCTGTTCCAGTTTCCTGGTAAGTGAAGGCTTTCATGGGACATGTCCCTTTTTCTCTTTTTTCACCAAACATTGCACATGTCCCTTGTAAACAGATAACACAATGGAATATTCCACCATGAATTCTTACCAGCACTAAAATTTTATACTTTTAAACTTCTTTTGCCATTCTAATGGGAAATGCTATGTAGAAAATATGCCATATAGGAAATCGACCATAACAATTTGGGATATTGTAAACAAAACAGCACTGCAGTAGGAAACTACCTTGTTTTATAATCACTTGTTTAACCGCAGTATAGATGTTTCAGTTTAAATCCATGGCATTGATCGAGGCAGAGTCAAATAAGTAATATATTTTGAGGTTGTAGTGGTTTGAATAACAATGGCCTCACAGGCTCACAAGGAGCGGCACTATTAGGAGTTGTGTGTCTTTGTTGGAGCAGGTGTGTCACTAGAGGGTGGGCTTTGAGGACTCAGAAGCTCAAGCTAGTTAGTTCTCTTTCTGCTGCCTGCCAACCCAGACGTAGACCTCTCAGCTCCTCCAGCACTGTTCTGCCTGCATGCTGTCATTCTTTCTGCCATGACAACAATGGGATAAACATCTGAAATTCTAATCCAGCTCCCACTAAATGTTTTCCTTCATAAGATTTGCCATGGTCATGGTGTCTCTTCACAGCAATAGAAACCCTATGTAAGACACAGGACTTGCCCATTTTTTTTTTGTCACAATCACATTCACAGTTCTAATAGTGTCTTTGATGTCTGAGGTCAGGTGTTTTGAAGAAGAACTCACGTTTATAAAGAGTTATTTTTAGTTTTTAGTTATGTATGTGACTGTGTTTGTATTTGGGTGTGTTCATGTGAGTGCAGATGTGTGTGGAGGCTGTATAGGATACCTGCATAGATCCTGAGTTATTGGCAATTATTAGTTACCATACTGGGGTCCTGGGTACTAAATATGGGTCCTTTGCCATAGTAGTATATTCTCCTAACCACTGAGCTATTTCTCCAACCCTGAAAGAACTCAAGAATTTAAAAATAGAACAGTTTGAAAAATACAGATCTAATACATTTAGAGGAAAGGGAAATGTGATATAATTATATTTTAGTAAAAATGTGTTATATTATAATGTTTTATACTTATTATTCAACAATTTTACACAGGTAAACTATATATATATATACATATATGTATATATTTTGTACATAGACATTTATTTTATTACACATGAATAAAACAAACTACATACAGCAGGAAGAACCATGAGACAATCCTGAGTTATATAAATGTTACATTCATAGTGATTTGGCTATTTGTATTTGTTAAACTTGAAGTAAACATCTTTCCTATCTTGTTGGGTCTAAATTTCTGAATGAAATTCAATGTCTATCATATCTCATCTCTATTAACTTAAATAATTTATCTTGATCTAAAGAGATATTATCCCCTAACCAACTAAACTTTATTGTAAAACTAAACTATCTGGTCTTTGACCCCTCTCAGAGACTTGAAAAGTAATAAAACTTAAATGCCTGAGTGAACTGGTAGTACAGGTTAGCAGCTTCGAAAATGAAAAAATGACTGAGACAGTTTGCTGCCTGAACAATCACCCAACACTCTCTATAAAATTGGAGCATCATCTTCGGGCCTTCTAGCCCAATATGTCCGCCAGACTTATTCGCGAGGCAGGAAATATTGAGAACCTACTTAGCCTGTCTTGGCAGAGTTTGGCCATCAACTCTGCCTGCATCTAAGCTTGCCAATTTTGGGGCAGAATTCTGTCTGTGGCAGAAATGAGGACATTTTGTCCAGTGGCTTATTTGCCACATTTGAAGCCAATTCCATAAGTAGGTTCTTTGATGCTCATCATTTTCTTTGAGGTCAGCTGGGTGTTGTCAGGAGTTAACTTGTCTTGTTGTCAAAGAATCTTTAGAATAGTAAAAACATCTTTAAATGCCATTATTTTGTGGGTCTCTGAGACTTTTGAAGGCCTTATTTAGCTATTTTACTTTATATATCTATAGAATTATATCTATCTGTTAGATTTAGCATATATATTCTTGTGATAAAATTAGACTAGTATTTGACATAACCGTGATTTGCATCAATATATAAAATTCTATACCAATGACTTAGAAATAACCTCTTTTGTGAGTAACAATTAAGGCCTCGCGTTAAGGAGTAGGCTCAATCATCTACCTTTTGTTCTATCCTCCCTCTATATTTCTATATCCTCCTTTTTTTCTCTTCAGCTCCTATCTCCTTACCTATGGATGAAAGATAAAGGAAAAGAGAGACATCCTTGAGTTAGCTTACTTTTATTTCTGTATAAGACCAATAATAACTTATAACCACCTTCTGATGAAAATAAGCATTTATAGACCAAGAAAGCAAACAGAAACATACCTGACCCCCCCACCCCCCCGTAGAGGGAATGGGATGTCATTCTCTTAAGGCTTCTTCAGGCTGATTTGGGATAAATAATTCCTTAGAAGGGGCCCCCAAAAATGGAGAAAATGGTTAATCAATCTAGGAATTGTATTTATGGACCAGTTTCTAAATAAAACAATATATTTTGATCATACCCATCTGTAACACCCCATCCCACTCCTCACATTTCTAACACACCTCTCCGTTTTTCATGTCCTCTTCATTTTTGTTTTTTGTTTTTTTTTGATAACTCACTGAGTCCAATAAGTGGTGGCTGTTGGAATGTTGACTGGTCTTGTTGGCTTGATCTTATGCAGGTGGCCACAGTTCCTGAGAGTTCATGAGTTCATGAGATCAACGACCATGTCACATCTAGAAGACAGCATCTCACAGCTTTTCTTTTCATCTTCTTGACATTACATTCTTTTCACCTCTTTCATGAGATATTCCCCAAGCTCGTGTGTGTGTGTGTGTGTGTGTGTGTGTGTGTGTGTGTGTGTGTGTG